>KN832555.1:658010-690365 GCA_000827205.1 Plicaturopsis crispa FD-325 SS-3
TGAAACCGCTGAGTCGTCTCCAGGTTCAGAATAGACTGCGACATACCAGAAATAGTCCGATATCTCTGCCTCGGATGGTATCCGGTCTGGCGGTGGCAGCTCAGGAGGCGCTGTCTCGTCGTTGTGTCCGATTGGGACAACAACAACGTCCGATACCTAGAGGATATACAGGTTCAGTGACTTTACAGAACAGCTCGGTCTCTGAAAACAAACGGACCGAATACATATCATCTCCCACGAATACAGATTTGAGGTACTGCGAGCGTGGCTTGAGGCGATGCCGTTTATCGTGGCGGACGTTGTGGTCCGAGTCGGTGTGCGTCTTTTGCAGCAATCGCCGCAGATGGAGGCGATCAAATTTCCGGTGGTTCACAAGACCGACACTTTCTAGCGGTTTCCCGATAACGCGCAGCTGTTCTCGAAAGAGGCCTGTAGCCAACGAGGCAATGAAGGGGGTCACAGTTGTTGGATTCCTGACCCGTAGGGCAGCCAGGTCTAAGTTTCCCGTCGATGGCTGGGAGGGTACAGCCAGTATTACAGGAGCCCGTCGCTTCCCTGCGGACCTACGGTGACTGCTCGAGGCGGTATGCGAGTCAATCCCATGAAATAGTTTAGTCATAATCGGGCTAGATTTGAGGTCGTCACGATCTTCGAGGGCTCCTTCAATCAGAGAGGTCTGGATGCATCTGCTCAGTGACTAACGCGAAATATTGTCCTCTTGAATACATACTGCACTAAGGATATCGGCATCCGTCCAGTTGAAACCGTCGTGTAGGTCGTGCATGTATCGTTGAAGACTGGCAAGGGGCTCGTCTTGGTGGTCTCGGGCAAACGCGATGACTAGCTGCGCCGCTCGGTGCGGCCGATAGAAGTCGAGAAATAAAGGCTGGTATAAGCGCGACGGTGTGTCCAAACGATACCATGCATGCATCGTCTCTATCCATACCGGACTAGAACACGATTAGTGATAGTTAGATGACAAAAATAGATATGCCCACTCGTCTTGCTGCAGAGGGTCGACAGTACAAATCAGAATAGCCCCGAGACGTATCCTGTGCACCTGAAGCTCGTCGTCAAGCCCGTCCTCCTGGCCCTCGTCCTCGTCGTTTGAAAACGGTCTAGCAAAGCCAGCGGCCTCAAATTGTCGATCGGGGACACCGTCGTGAGTCTCAAGCAGATGCAGAGAGACAAGCTCCATGCCATGACCGGGGTCGAATATAGTGAAGTCGGTCAATACACGGACCGGCTTTGACCCATGATCCGCTTCATCGTCGAAGTCCATGTTCACGATGAGAGCATCGTCCTCCGGACAATCTGCCTTTGTTGACTTATAAAACAAAGCTTCAGGGAGAGACGAACGTTAGTGCCGGGTGCAACTGCGCATAAACAGTAAGTAGTAGCGAGGTGCTGACCTTTCTCGACAGCGGGTCGCTTTCCTGGCTTCACGTCGGTTGAGCGTGCGATCTGTCAGCGCAGACGTAGTAGAGACATCGGGCAACGTGTACACACCCTAGTGTTATGAAGCTCCTCTGCACCTCGCTTCTGCCCGCCGAAAGTCGCGTCGTTCCGACTGCTTAAAGGCGCGGGGTCCACTTCATCGGGAAAGCTGACTTCGAAGGCGCTGGGTCGTGAGGGAGGCATTTGACGCGTACGATTCGTCGACTGACAGTGACTTATAGATACGAACACGAAAGCGAGAACAGACGGATTGCAAACGGCTTCAAAGCCTTCAATAATGGCCCAGAATGGGGACCGCTGGGGGACCGTATAAACGCGCGAGGCCCGCGTTAGAAGCCACGTGGTTCTGCACTCCTCGGATAATCGAACCTGGTGAGAAGACGTTCCTGCTAAGTATACTGGCAGTGAGTCCTCCCAAACAGCTCCTCAGTTCTCCCTTTCAAGTCGAAGCAACTGTATACTACAACGAATAAATTGAGGTTTATACCTGTACGTGTATAACAGGGCTACATATGATACTGTTGTTGCTTTCATGATCAAGGGGTACTAAGAACTACAGAGCGTTCGGGAGAAAGATTGAGACGACAGAAGTGCCAGGAGGAGGCGGCGGGGTGAGATATAGTTATGGGAAGAGGCGGCACTCGATTGCGGACCATAGAGCGAGAGCAAGATATGCATGCGTCTAAAGTAACCCAGAGACCGCCAGACGCAACGGAAAGGAGGCACTGAACCAAGATAAGAGGAAAGGAAATTCAAAACACCAGTGCTACGTACGGCTTATTCTGGTGCACCTGCTCTGTCGGGACCGGCCAGCGCACCCTCGGGAATACCGCCTGCAGACGTAGTTGCTTCGCCGACTTGGTGGAAGTCTAAGAGGAGGCCGTCAATCGTGGGTCCTATGATATGAGCGCAAGATACACTTACCGAGGATTTCACTGTACATCATGACTTTCCAGGTGTCCACGGGGAGATCAGCGTCATTGAAACTCCAGTCGAACTTTTCAACGGCTACGGGCTCGTCGGTGGGGTCGTGATACGGTGCAACATATGTGTGCTCGAGACATTCGCCTGCATTTATCCGCTTCCTGGGGTCAAAGACAAGCATCTTCTCCAACAGATCAAGTGCTGTTGAGGGTCATGAGACGATCTCGACAATGGTTGGATAAAATTTATGCGGAAGACGTACCATCCGGATCTGTTGTCCGGAGCTTCTGGCTGAATGGTACCCGATCCCGCTTTGGTAGACTTTGTACGAACCGCAGGGTCTGAAAGATCGAATAAGCAAGGATACATGTAAAAGTTAGGATAAGGCTCACGTTTTCACTGCAAATGGTCTCGATAACATCGTCTGGAGGTGTGCCGAGAAGCTCGGTAATGATGGAAAACTGGTTCACATCTGCCAAGTGGTTGTTAGTTGCTGCGTGCAATGAGTATGCCTGAAATAACGCACGGTCTTTTCCCGGGAACAACGGTTTTCCTTCCAACATCTCTGCAAAGATGCATCCTGTGCTCCATATATCCACCGCAACGTCGTACTTTTGCCAAGTCAACATGATCTCCGGCGCACGGTAGTATCGTGTCGAAACGTATCCTGTCATTTGAGGGTCTTGAATCCGGGCCAAACCGAAGTCACAGATCTACGACGGCAGCATGAGCCACTTGTCACATGTGAAGGCGCCGTATCTACCTTCAGATCACAGTTTTCGTTTACGAGGATGTTGCTTGGTTTCTACGCGAAATTCATTAGCGTCCGTACTGTACAGTGTGGCACGATTGACTTACGAGATCCCGATGCACAACACCAGCTGAGTGTACGTATTTCAGGCCTCGCTGGAGTTGATATAATGAGCCAGCGCCGGCCGAAATGGACCATGTGTGCGTACCAGAATTTGGTACAAAAAGTATTGTATGAATTGTTTCTCCAACGGCCGAGAGGTAAGTAGTCGGTGAAGATCAGTGCCGAGAAGCTCGGTTACGAAGTACCTAGAATAATAAAATGAATGAATGGCATCCCAGTGCGAGACGTCAACTGGCCGACTCACAGATCTTCAAGAGGTGAGATAAAAACATCGCTCAGGCTGATGATCTACGCGTTGAATCAGCATAAGCTTGCCTGGTGATAAAATCGACGGGAATAACCAACATTCTCGTGCTGGATATGCTTCAACAGCTTCAGCTCTCGGTACGTTCTTTTACTCAACACGGGTGTGCTGAAGGGTTTCATGATCTTCTTGATCGCGACCGCGGACCCTGTGAGCTGGTCTTTTGCGGAGCTGGATATACACACTCGTCAACGGGCATCCAACGGGTAGTGGCTCATCTGCCTCGACGTACCACACCAGCCCAAAGGCGCCTATCCGAAATCGGTCAGGCGGCACAATCGAGACAAGTCTGAAGCGCGGGCATGCTCACCCATTCCGACAGGCTGCAGATCGACATAGCGGGTTGTTACCTGGAAAGGCGATCGACCGTGAGCACAATCGCTCGCCCACAGTCGCGGTAGAGGGTGCGCACCTCAAACGAAGTCCCGAAGATGCTGAGTTTGACAAACGACATCGTTTGTCGAGGAGATCAGAGGAAAATGGCAGCTAGGGTCCTATCGTCGAGAAAATCGTTGAAACTGGCAGGATAAGAACGAGTGAAACAGCTTGTGTGCAACGAAAGGAAAGACGACGAGCGGATTGACTGAGTGCCAAAACCGTAACGGTGACCTCAGACTCCAAAAGCGTTCGGCTACAGCCGCTTCGCGCAAACCACAAAGTATGTAGACTCTTTTCCCTCCACACATGTATGCACCTTCACGGTCGCCTCATAGGCCTATAATCCAATCATTTGATCTCTAATACTGTATCTAAAGCTCTCAGTGCGCCACAGGTAACACTGATATCGATTTTTATCTACAAAATATTGTACGGCATTGGTGGAGAGATTGCCGCCAAATTTCTGGTTCCCGGTCACGACATCGGACGGGAACTTGCACAAGCGGCAGCTCCGTTCTACCCTACGGTCGACTTTCTCAGCTACACCCCCTTCAGAGCTTCAGTGACATGTCTTTCATTCGAGCGGCAGCAACAGCGCGTTCAGTCGTAAATACAGCGCGCTCTTGACATCATTGACGCCCGACTGACGACGCATCTTCATAGGCGGCGGGCACGCGTCGGTTTGCGACAGCACCTCCGAGTGCTGCCCCCAAGAAATCCTCGAACGCCCCACTCTACCTCATAGGTGGTGGATTTGCGGGAGTGGGTGCCTATTTGTATCTTGACAAGAACGGTATCCTTGCTACGAAGAAGGTGCAAGAGAAGAGCCCGCTCGACCCGAAGGAATTCCTGGATTTCAAGCTGAAGGCAGTGGAGAAATACAATCACAATACGTCTAAGTACGTGGCACACTAGCGTAGACCGCTATCAACTTCTAATTGCTTCGTGTGCCGCAGGTTTATATTCGAGCTCCCCAATGGCGAGGCGTCACTGTTACCTGTAGCATCCTGCCTTGTTGTCAGGTCGTCAGACCCGGAGGCCTTGAAAGATGACAAGGGCAAGCCTATCATCCGCCCTTACACGCCCATTTCGCCGTCGGATAAGGAAGGAGAGCTTACGCTTCTGGTGAAGAAATACGTGGACGGCAAGGGCTCCTCACACATACACTCGCTTCAACCCGGAGACAAGCTAGCGATCAAGGGACCTTTCCCCAAATTCCCCTACAAAGGTATGTGTGTCCGAGTCAAATTGTCGTTACAGATTCATTTATCGTAGGCAACAGCTAACGAATTCGAGGATGTTGCGCTGATTGGTGGCGGTAGCGGCATGTGAGTCTCGAGCTTCGAGGCTAAATGTCGTTGCGTTGACCCGCCTAATACACAGTACACCTCTATACCAAATCCTGACCCACGCGCTTGCTGACAAGGGCAACAAGACGAAGTTCAAGCTGCTCTTCTCGAATGTCACCGAAGAGGACATCCTACTGCGCGAGGAATTCGATGACCTGAAGAAAAAGTTCCCCGATACTCTTGATGTCGTATACATCCTCGACAAGCCTCCCAAAAACTGGACTGGTACGTTATGTGCTTTACAATAATTTGTGCTGGGATACAATGATATTTTCAGGACCGACGGGCTACATCAATGCCGACCTACTCAAGAAGCACGTCGCCCCCGCTGCCAATGGGGAGAAGGTCAAGGTATTCGTCTGTGGTATGTACTTCTATCCCTGTGCCTTTGGCGATATGTAGTAACCGTCGATGGGTATAGGTCCTCCGGGTCAGGTCGCAGCCGTTGCCGGAAAGAAGGACGGCGGAAAGCAGGGTGCCGTGGGTGGTGTTCTCAAGGAACTTGGCTACACGGAGGACCAGGTACGTTGACCATGTTTCATTATTCTTTCTACCGTAATCCTGAGCGTCCTTCGGATTACAGGTGTACAAATTCTGAGCGGGTGTTTAAAGCCTGGCATATTGTGTGCTCCATATATTATCAGCTCGTGTCTGTCCACGGATTTGAATAAATCACACAAACCATCTTTCCATGGAACGTTGAAAGCTCCAGCAGGCTTGTCAGCTTGCGCGTAGAGTACTCGTTAGCCCATTTGCCGTCGCAGCAGCAGCACTCGCCACAGATGGCACATTACGTAAGCTCTGCGTACGCGCCTCAGTCGCGGACTCTGCAAGTCCTGGTCGACGACATCAGGGGGGGACCGGAACCAGAAATCCGACAGTATGCCCTATAGGTGGGTGTAATTCGAAGCACCCGGTATTCGGGGTCCCGGGTGTAAAAAACGAGGCAATCCACGTGAGCGGCACAGCGGCAGTAGGTCGGTGGTCGCGTCGCGTGCGGCGTCGGTCTTAAGCGCTTGAGCACCTGCACATACAGCGCTTAAACCGTCGCGTACATATATGTATGGAGTCAATCTCAGCGACGGACTAGGTCTAGAAAGTTGGCTGAAACGTGGTTGCCACAGAAAAACGGCCGCTCATTTGCGGGTGGTAAGACTGCTGGCTCCTCAGGCTTGCCACACGCATTAGCGATACAGGTTGAGAGCGCACACAAAGCCCTGCAAAGCGCCTCGCAATTCCAGCGGTGAAAAATGTAGCTACGTGTATAGCTAAACGCAGTTCGGATAAAAGAACGAGCAATAACGCCACTCCGCGTCCGAAAATTATTAGCGCTCGCACTGATTCTGTAATAGCACACGTCGTAGGCAAAACTTTAGCTATCTCTACTCTCTGCGAGTTGTAGCAACGCCGCTTGCATACACGGATTTATTGAGCAGAACTACAGTGCATTTGTTGCAACACTGCAGGCCCTTTGAATCTGGGGCTGCAATCCTAAATCACACCCCGGAAACACTCGGATTTGTGAGCAGTACATATATCCATTGCTCCCGGACGGCTTAGGCCAAAACATATCGATTATCTCTAGTTTTTGTTGCTCAACGGACGAGGAACGCTGCTCAGCGCTATAGATTCAAGCAATCTTATCTTATCCATGGCCCCGGGGTCCCTTCTCGTCGCTTAGAGGCATGTTGTCGGGATTCTGGTTCCGGTCCCCCCCTGGACGACATACTCCTTACCGATCGTGGTTTTGCCTTGTCTGCTTCATTCTGCTTTGCACCTCCATACTTCATCACAACACAACGACTTCGCATACTGAGCTCTCACACTTGACGACACGACTCACGAACGCATAACATTGGACTCGGGCGCAGCTGCAGTGGCTCACCGGGACCTTGCTCCTTTGGCAGCGTAACTATATCTAGACTGCTACCATGGATAGAGGAGGCAGCCCAAAGTCAAGACGGCCTTTACCAAATCCAAAGGGCTCTCCAGATGCCCAACACACAGAGCCAAGCACTGCTGTGCCCCCGACCAGTTTCTATTCATCTAGGGCGTCTCCCAAACCGCCACCATTACCGTCACGTCCTAAAGACGTTGGATCTTCCCATACAGGCTACAGACCTCCTCCTTCTACGCCGCCACCACCTGCATATGTGCCGGAGAAGACACCATTTCGCGAGCCCGTGCTCGTTACGGAGGATCTGATACAGGACGATCCTGTACCCGAGCTCATTCCCCCCGATGCCGAGGGTGCACCAATCGACTGGAGTGGGGGATGGGACCATTCTACAGCTGACTGGGGAGCGCTGGATCCCACCGCGAATTGGTCCTCCCAGTCGTTCTCTAGCAAAAAGATCGCCATAGACGGTAGAAGTGAAGAGGAAGAGCGGTGTTGGTGGGACGCAGCTTCACGCGCGGAGCACAAACGTCCTGGACCTGGGATGCTTCCCCCGCTGCTGACCGATAAACTGCATAACCCAGATCACTCTTTGTTCTCTGTGATCGTCGCGGCGCCAGAGTCAAAGCCCAACCCGGAACCTCCCTCGATTTCTCGGTCACCGCCTGAATCTGTACAAAGTGCAGGTCCTTCTACTTCACGAGAATCTGCCACTCCGACCCCGCCTCCTCCACCCCCACCGCCGACCGCGGACGAGGTACGCACCGCTGTACCCCATCCGAATGCATACTACTGCCGCGCACATAATGGCTGGGTGCTGCTGTGGTGGAAATCATCCTCCGTTCTTCCTGTCCTCTCGAAATCGTTCCTTAACAGCACTCACCATCGGCTGCCAGACCAAAATCGACGGAAAAAGACTGGATCGTGTGTCGGTGCCGAGGAGCAGCCATTCGGCCAAGTTAATATGACGCACCATTTCCATCTGTACGAGAAGGCAGTCGACGCGCACAAGCTCAATCCGCCGTTCTACCGCAGTCAATGGGAGAAGGTAGAAATGATAAAGAAAAAGCGAAGACGAATAACAATTAACTCGATCGATTTTAAAAAGGGAATTGTGCCCGTAGACGAAGCCGGTGATATGGACATTGAAACTGGCCCAGAGGAAGAAGGCGATCTGCTTGATTTATATGTGTGCTGCCAGTGCTCATTGTCCTGCTACGCGTCCGAAATCATCCCTGGCGTTATCCCTGCGAAGCTGGTCAACGAGTTCACCCGGGATAAACTGGAAAATCCTGCCGTCGACAGAAGCGGGGAAGCGGGTGTCCTCTGTGGTTGGGAAACCATCATCAAGTGCGTTGCCTCCGCTCCGTAAAGCGTTTTGAATGCGATTCGAACGCGTTCTAGTATCATCCACAACAAGTTGTGGAAAGGCGAAAGCCGTCCGCTCCCTGTGACCCGAGCGACATTCCTGAAGAAGTTGGGGTGGAATCCCATCGTGTATGTCGAGCACTGTTTCAGGTTTCTCTTCACAACTAACCAGATAAAAGTCGCCAGGTGTTTGACGCCCTAGGCTTTGAAGCGAAAATGCTACTGACACCTGGTGCTGAAGTGGAAACTCTGTCGCTATATCCCCCAGCGACAGATGTAACCACACATCAAGGCAGACAGAACCGAGCCAGGCTACTCCGAGCATGGGTCGAGATAAGTGCTTGGGCTACTGATTTTCAGAAGCGGTTCGGTAAGTGATTGCGGGACATGCTTCACTGTACTTGGAAGCCTTATTGCGATACAGGTACGGGCCTCAAAGGATACGTTCCAGTGCCCCTACATGTCAAAGTCGAAAATGCTCGGGAGATGTACCAGTCAGGCGTGGGGGCACACCCTGACCAAAGTAAGGAGCCGAAGTCGCTGCAATGGTACGATGCTAAATATGATTTCGTTGACTTCTATCTACAGTTCCTCGAGGATTGATTCCAGACGTCCTACGCCAGTATGAGCCCATCTCGGCTGACTGGACAGCGCTTGGCCTGACCCCTAGTTCAGCATCTTGGGGTAAGGACTTTTTTATTGGACTTGGCTTGCGTTCTCGGCTAATCTGCGTCCAGAGCTCCTCGCATTCGCATACCTCGCCCAGTGCCGATGTGATCCCGCGAACACCGTCAACTATTTCACGCATCTGTTCAACATCATTGAGGCCTTGAGCAATGTCGGCGAGATTCCTCCCCAGGACTTGCAGACCCTCGCCCTGGAGGAGAGATCGCGCTACCGCTTCACGCATCAGGATCTGCAGATGGCCACCGAGCGGCTCGGTTTCGGTAAAGACGGCCAACTCAGTGTTGACTTCGACGACGACGTGGAGGACGAGTTCATCGTCAACGCATGGAAAGATGCAGTTCGCAGGGCGTGGTCCGATCTCAAGGAGGGCTCACAACTTCAGCGGGATGCCAATGACGCGTTCAGGGTTATCGCAGAGAGCAGAGGCAGCGCGAAGCTGAGGAAACTGTGGGAGGATACAAACGGGAAAATCATGGACCCTGATCGGGCATACTCGACGCTCGAGGTGCCAAAGGAGACCGACGATGGGATGTTGCTAACAGTTTTTGCGATAAGGGTCAGTTGTCCATACTTTGGGTTGTCGTTCGCCGGTGAACACGTTCGCGCAGGTCCAAGAGCAGCCAAGTCAAGACGACAAGATGCGGGAAGCATTGTCTCTTATTGCCGAGATCCGCGACAGTGAACGGATACGTCAGTTCTTGCAAACAGGCGCAGACCGTAGGTGTTCTCTCAACTTCGTTCGCACATCTCTTAGAGACTCATGCGATCATAACAGCTGGTGACATTATAGCGCCCGTTCGACAGGATCTACCCCGTGGTCTCAACCAGCTAGGCAATACGTGTTACCTTAATTCTTTGCTCCAGGTGACTATGAGCTGTGCCAATTCTCTAGCATCCTATCGCTGACCTCGGCGCTCAGTACTTCTATACCATAAAGGAGCTTCGCGACGCGGTTATGCCCATGGCCCACCTAGACGACAAGGCCATCGACGACGACAAGCTAACTGACGATGATCTCAAGCGGCATCGGGTCGGCGGAAGGCTTGTCACTAGGAAGGAGATCGCACGGTCCAAAAAATGTAAGTTGTTCTTCCTTATGTTCCGGGCGTATATCCTGAACGCCGCGTCTTGTATGTAGTTGTCAGCCAGCTCGCTTCTCTATTCTGGGATCTCGAACACTGCGACACCGCCTCCGTTACACCCTCCATGCAGCTTGCTAAGCTTGCTTTGACCACCTCGAGGGACGAAGAAGAGGATGAGGTCGACAAAGGCGGGACAGATTCCTCGAACGATACGGACGCGACGCTAGTTGAAGATGGCCCTGTCCGACCGCACGGATCAGGGGACAAATCACCTCGCTCCCCTCTTCAGTCGACGGACTCCGTGCTTGGCAAGCGCCTGAGAGACGTCGAACGTCAAGGCAGCTCCATGGACGTCGACTATCCGTTGTCCCCAGCTGACAAAGACAAGGATGGGTATATCATGGTTTCAAAACCGTCTTCGCCTAGTCATTCAGGCGACGCAGGTCCGTCGGGAAAGCAGGCGACGTCTGATATCGACCTTGATGGTGATATACAAATGTCAGACCGGCGAACCGACGAGGTATCTACGAGCAAATCGCCTCCACCAGCCATCAAACCTCCTTCGATGCCTACGAGGAAAGCATCCGAATCGGTGATGATGTTTGGTAAGGTTCAAGGTCAAGTAGTTTGCTGCGCTAACACGTCCTCATAGGCAGACAGCACGATGTGGCTGAATGCATGGATAACTGCATGTTCCAGATCGAAACAGCATTGCTCAAATTTAGCGGTCTAGGTGACTCCTTTGACGACAAGACTAGCGTTGTCAAACGGTACGGTAGTATTATGCTTAACGTTGGCTAGACTGACACATTATTGTGAAGATTATTCTACGGAAGAATCCGACAACGGTTGGCAGTCGTTGCTGAGTCTCGACGATCTCGACCTTCCATGCACGAAAAGGAAGATCTATTCTCGCATCTACCCGTAAATGTCGTCGAGGACGGTGTAGACCTTTACGACGGCTTGAGCAGCTACTTCGATGATGCTGTGGAATTCGAGGGCAAGAAAGCGCGGATGGAAGTATCGTTGGTAGAATTGCCTCCGTTATTGCAGGTACAACTCCAGGTGCGTTCCACGGTTTCTCTCATATCGACGTTGTTGATGCTGAATTCATGTTTGTAGAGAGTGCAATTCAACCGGGAGACTCTACAACCTTACAAGTCACAAGCGCACGTGAAGTTTGGCGAAACCATCTACATGGATCGCTTTCTTGAAAGCGCGGATCCGCAGAAGAGAGCCAGAGCCAAGATCATCCAAGCCGAACTCAGCAGCTGTCGAGAGCGAATACGCCTGTTGACTACAGATAGGGTAAGTTCATCAAGCACATTCTCGGTACGGAGGTGCTTATCATTCGCTGTTGCAGCATGCACCTTTTGAGGCAGCACTCGGTGCGACGTGCGACTTCTTGTCAAAACAGGAGGGCCTTGAGCTGTCCGAGGTGGATACAGATCTCATTGCCGAGCTTAACGACGAGCAAGCTACTGTGAGGGCGGACATCGAGGAACTTCGTGTTCGCATCGCGAAGCTCAAGGACGACTTGGAGGCAGTTTGGGCCGACGACAAACAAGCTGCCTACGAGCTGACCTCCGTGTTCATTCACCGTGGTTCATCGCCATCTTGGGGCCATTACTTTTTCTATTCGCGACATCTCCCCGAGCACCCAGAATCGTGGTTCAAATACAACGACTCCGAGGTTAGCGAAGTGTCGAAGGACGATATCTTCGCGGATACAACTGGCTCGACAGCAAACCCATACCTGGTGAGCAACACAGTGTCGTATCAGAAGGCTAGTGCTAACACCCCCATCGTGTAGCTGGTCTTCACGAAGAAAGACGCCGGAATCATCCAAACCGTTAAACGTTTCAACGCCGACACATTGGAGGAAGCCGATCCATGATCACAGACATTTATGATATTTCGTTACTTACCATATTACCCCACTGTATCCTCTGATAGCAAATGCTTCTATGTATTGGGACGGATGTCAATGGACTGCAGCGTCTACTCCGATGAACAGGAAATAGAGACCGACATCGTACTAGGAGTTAAGGGGGGTACGCTACGCCACCAATGATATCCCGTCTGACTAGGAGCAAGCGTCGATAGTCAAATCTCATTCTCAGTACCGACGAGCTCGTCCTTCTTATAAGTACATAGTACTGGCAGCTACTATGGCAGCTGCAGGTGCAGCAGGATCCTTACGTAATACACAAGGAATTGGAACGCGCCAGCACGCGCCGCGTTTCAACTTCGCATTCATCCTTTTAGAGTCATCGTACCTGCGACGGATCGGCGAGCACGACAATCTACTCCCGTCGTCCTCCTGGTACCTGCCACCAAAGTCCCTTCGTATCGGTGAGATTTCGAAACCACTGTTTTGTTGCTATTTATTTAATTGTCGTTCAGATTTCGTTTCGAGCATGGCATGCGATAGTGTCGATGCCTTTGACGCATGTCTACACACCCTGTTGTCCGAATGCCATGTACTACCACGCGGACCTGCCGATGATGAGTGCGTACGAATTTCTCCCTAAGCGCATGAGCGTGTATTTACTGAAAACATATTCAAGATGGATCTTTCGCAACGAGCCTCGCAATCTGGACGTCGATGTAAGTTCACAGCTGCGAGGTCCGCTTGCATATCTTGCAAACATGAAACATCAATGGAATACAACAAGCATAGAACTCCCAGACGCTTGGCTAGTGTGTATTTACTTCTATTCACCTAGATCTCTTTGCTTATCATGGAGATTCGGTAATAGCATGACGATATTTGCGAAGACCGCAACTTCAACAATAAACAAATAGGGAGGCCTAACCGGATCCTCTCCATTCTCCTCGAGCCCGTGCTCGACAGTATCACCCGTATCCCGTCGTCCGAAATATACGATCGCGCTCTACGCACACCCGAGGTCGCACCGGATTTTTGCCTAACCGTTCCCCGTGCCAGGCCAGAAGAATGCCTGAGGAATGACGAATTCATGGACCTTGCCCAGTCTGCGCACTGCCAGATGGTTTTGTCAACATTTCTTAACTACTCGGGAACAGCTTCCTCAGCCGAATTTTGTATCTCCAACATGTTTACGGGTGTGCCAGGGTGTTGGATGCGACGGTAGGTGCACTTGCAAGCTTATGTACTTGCAAGACTAATTGTGATACATTTAGTGACCCGACCAGTGCTTTTCCTGTAGTGCTGGATCCCGGATCCCGCGCGGGGACTCCTCTAGATTTTGCGCTTCTCCTCCATCAATATGGCTCCTCGCATCCTACTCTTGTCGAGCGTGATCTATTTCTGCGAGTGAGCACTACCCACCCAGCACTTGTTCTGGCCGTCAAAGGACCAGTTCCTTGGATAGACGACCATTCACCGCAACTTCCTGGACGTACCATGGACACCATTTTACAAGATTTGGCCTTCCATGCTCAACCCAATGTTGATGTCTTGCTAGCTGCGCTGCATCTGCGTCGCCAGCAGAATTCTCTCAGGTCAAAGGAGAACCCGGATCTGGGATTGCCTGACTTTGCCTTTATCATCGGTCTAGTCTTCGATGCAGAGGCCGTATCCATCGTCGCCCACATCCCCGTGGTACCTGACCCAAGCCCGGATGCGCCTGCAGCCTCTCTAGGAAAGTTTGGCCCGAGATATATATCGCTCACAGTCGATATACTTCCATTTACAGGTCGTCCAGGTCCCGGGACGACGGTGCAAGAATGGATAACGCAGCGCCTTCGGGTCGCTGTTGCCTTGCTGGTCGTCCAGCGTCATGCACATCGGTTATCCGCAATTTGGCAGGACATCGTCCTTCCGGAAGCCATTCGCGACGGCGAGGATGCCCTAGAATCCTCTTATCTCGGAGAATGCCCCCTCCGCAGTGTCAGTGTTGCTGCGCAGGATCTTGAAAGAACAGCGCTTGATATAGACCAAGAAGTGTGCGAGGATTGGGAAACTGATTCTGGCGCTGAGGAGGAAGATGAAGTCGACGACGACGTAACAGAGGCATATCTGGATGTGATACGAGCAAGGGTGGAGAAATGGCTTTCGTCGGTCAGCTCTCTTCTAGCTATCGCCCCATTTGATTCTCAATTGCAACATAGATAACCCTTTCCACCGAAATTGAATGGGACTGGCAGGACGTTGCCACATACTCCTGCAAGACCATCTCCGAGGTGGTTTTTGATGGCGTGGCGGCTTATGATTATCGGGCGCACAAGTATTATCATTCTCTCTTCACCCTATCTTTCAGTTAACATAATCCTTTCTGAACAGCATTACTGAGAATATCTCTCTCGTGCATTCCTCTGTCCGTGAATCTGCCTGTACAAGTAGGCTCACAGATCTGCCATTGCACATGCGGTATGTCTGCTTGCCAAGGTTGCAGCATATATATAAATGGATTGACAGGGGGATTTCGATAACTATAGATATTCCAACTGGTCTTTTGAGCTCTATGTTTCTCCACACCATAGGTCGTCTGTCGGCGGTGCAGTGGCTAGCATGTACCGTATGTTTCGTAATGGCAATGTGCTCACTCTGCCTGAAAGTTGGGTGGTAAGTGATTGTGTATCATCGTAGGGTTGGTGCTCGTCTAACCGATTTTCAGTCCTCGGATGGCGCGACATTTCCTCGATCAAATATCGCGTGGTATGAACCTCAGAGGCGCGCATTGCGATTGATGCTGCAAGGGGCGCTTTGTATCTATGGCGTCCACCCCGTTCCAGATTCCGAATTTCCGAAACATGGATCCTATCCAACTCCGGATATCCACCTGAACCCCCACCAAGCTGCTGACGATCCCCACTCACTTCGTACTTCCCTGGACCATTTTCTGGTTGATTCTACTTTGACTTCTTACGAGATGCCGTACTCAGCATTGATGAGCGATATGCTATGCGGCTTTTTCCATATGAAAGGTTGCTCGGTAACACGGTTCGTGCATTATTTCGCCACTGGTCATTCACGTGCACTGACGGCACTTACAGCGATGTCACCCCCTTGAGTCCATTTGGCCCCGCATTGACTTTACGCATTACCGACACTGTCATGGGTACTTCCGCACATGACTTTCCATTACTGGTGGCGCTTCCGTGGCTCGTTCAGTCTGACGATGCTGTACGCCACTTGGCAGCCTTCTACGACCACTCCCTCACTTTTCTCACCGACCTCTTCGCAAAACATGCAGGATGCCACGCAGACAACCCCAATGACCTCATCCCGCACTGGGCTTTTCTAATTGGCGTTGTCTACACTCCAGCCGGCATGGTCATATATGCCCATAGACCGGACTGGAGTGCAGCCGACTCACAATGGCGATTCGTTTCAACGGAGCTCGTGCCCGAGTTCCAAACAATATTCATGACACCTTCGACTAGCCAACAGACAGCACTTGCAGACAGGCTTCTTGTTGCTCAGAGGCACACCTCGTATCTCAAGGAATGCCTGGATCGCTACCTACCAAAGGTTTGATTATGATATATCATTTCTCCCCGCCACTCCTTGTTTGTCCGTTATCGTACACGCATTATCTGGCGTGTTTATCCTTAGTTCTTTCTACCATCTGTACGACGCGACGCCAGGCTTTCTACGCAGACCCCCACAATTGCACATTAACTCGAGTGATATTAATTCTGGCCTGTACTCCCTCTTCAACTCGATAAGTACAAGGGACACGTTTGTCAATGCGCGTGCACTTGGCGGCATCCTGCGATTTCGTTATGTTGAAAATTTCAAGGACGTGTTGTTACCATGTTTCTTAGTACTTCGCGGGACATCGATCGCACTACATGAATATTAATCCTCCTGAGGAAGGCAACCACGCCATTTGGACGGTCACCATGCGCACGAACTCGATCTGCTTTCGGGAGTACACATTCAATACTCAAGCTTTCGATGCGCAGCTACCAGCTAGCGCAACAAATTCATGTTCAATGGCTAAAGACGAGCGGTAATGCACATTCTTGGGACGTGCCGTTGCGCGCTTTCATTGAAAGATGTGAAGGAAACGAATTTTTTATAGGGTACATAGACGAGGATCAAAGTCTTTTCAGTCATTGTCCGAATATTATTGAGCATCTCTATCCGGTCTTGAAAGATGTATCAGTTAGCCGTACACGAGTCAAGCAGTGATCATTGCCCACCACTGGCTCCATGTTGTGCTGCAGTCGTAGAAACACTGAGGGAAAGCATCGTCTCGGTCCAGTAACTCTGTTACTTTATCCCGTACATCGCAGGCATGTCGCTGAGCAGCTATGAGTTTTGCAGCGAGGCGAGCCCTGTCTTCAATGTCCCCAGTCTCGAGCGATGAAGCCTCCAAAGTGTCATAGCAAATAGACTTGAATCTCCACCCGTTCTTTGTATTTTCAAAGGAATGGGCGTATAACGTAACCCCATGGTTATCGTACACTGCACCTGGCAGGAAGCACCATTTGGGCACCTCGAATGGTGTGCCATCTTGTTCATGACGGTTGAGCAGTAGCGTCAGGATGAGATTCAAAGTGGTGTGAAAGTCGGCGGCGAGTTGAGGAGATACGTCTTTGGCTTCTTTTTTGCCCTCGGCGGCAAAATAGAGGAGGGAGAGGAAGAATTTACCATTCTGTTTGAGGGTCGTTTTGACGAAGCTTGAGATGTCCGGTCTCCCCTGCGAGCCGTGTATACCTAGGAAAAGCATATTCGGAATTGCGGAGTTACTGTAGATGCAGAGATATCAGCGCTTTCGAAGACACGGATTAGTGAACAAAACTCTTGCCTGCCAAACTCCATGTCTTTAACAGAGAAGAATCCTTGCAAATGACCGAGATGGCGCTCTACCATGAGCTCTGTCCCCGCCAGCGACAGTGTTCCTAAGTGTAACAATTGGAAGATTGTACGTTTAGCCGATAACGAGTCCGATGACTCCGTTGACTTTGCGAAGCTATCGATGTTGCCTCGGGGAGAAAAACACAACCAGGCCGGAGGCTCAATGGTGGATGTCTTCTCGTCTTTGTGACCAAATTCTAGGGGTATCTCGCGAAAGAGATTGGCCATGACTACATCACACAAACGTGCGGTCTTGGCTGCAGGGTCCGCAGATGGAACGGTGGGTGCCGGGTCATTCTGGAATAAACGGAAAGATTTAAGATATCAATGCATGCATGGAACGGATTGTAAGCATGGAACCTTACGAACCTTCCAGCTAACAGGAATATTGAGTGGCTCATCCGCAGCCTTTTGTCGAAACTCTTTGATAGCAGCATATACGGGAGACAGTGGAGCGGTCGGCCGAAAAATTTTCTCAAAATCCCAGTGCAGGCCGTTCATGATTGTTGTGGTGACCGTGCTGTCGATAGACATCAGCATCCTAAGTTGAAGCAGTGTGCAACACGCATAATTACCTCGCGCTGAGCCACGCCGACGATGTCGATTCTTTTTTTCTGGATTAAGGTAGTGATATCAGATTCACCCCAAAGATACGTGAGTAAACTATGAACTTTTTCCGCTCGGTAGTCACATTGATTCCGCGGTCCCTCATCCACTTAATGAAGGATTCGAACGCCTCAACTTCAGCAGCCAAAGCAAGCTATGGAACATATCGATCACACTGTCAGAGACACCTCCAGAGGTTTACGGCAACGGAAGCGCACCTCGGATGCCGTGGGCTGTGCGGCATTTCGGGCGCCCAGTAAGTCTTTTCGTTTTTCTCCCGAAGGCATGGTGAGGGGCGAAAAGGATTCCTTCCTGTGACTTCGAAGGCGGTTTATAGTCTTGCTTTATCAGTGCCCATCGCGTTGTAATCTTGGCCATCGGACATGTGGCCAAGCCGATGGGCACGTTTCCTGATGAAGCCTTGAAGGTACTGGTAGTGTACTTATCTGGAGCACGATGTCGTTGATGGACTCGGAGGCTCATGCCAGCATGGAGTCCTGCACAACTCATGACGACATCTGTCGGGTGATGCACAAACGTTTCACATTGGTGCATCGCATGAGTTCAGCATTGATACATGGCTGGACCGGGTACCCTATAATCCTGTTGCCAGAGTGCTATCGCGGATTGAAGGCCAACGAGAGGGTGGTCCGCTGGCGAGTCACGCATACCAACAGTGGCATTCGACGCTAGGGCCAAAGCCTTGTTGCGCGATTGAGAGCCATGCTACAGACAAAATATTGAAGCCGAGCGTAGAATAGGGAAGCCTACATATCCAGAACAAGTTGGTCTTAGGATTACCTCGTAGAAACATAACATACCAGTTCATGACCGACTAAAATGAGGCGCACGGCGTCATGCCATTCAACGCCTCGATTTCCCCTCGTGCCCATAACAAACAGCGATAAGTGAAGACGCGTACAGAGCGATTCATGTATCGCCACTCCCTAGGCAGATAATTTCAGTGCTATGCGACAGTCTTCTTACGAAGACTCGAGAAATCAGAGGCAACGCCCACCCACTATTTCGCAAGGCTCTTCCCATTTCCATCCTTCGGTTCGGCTACCTCCGGGTCAAGAGTCTTTAGGAGATTGTCCAAGTTCTCAAGCATCTCATCCAGTCGACTTTCAACGCCCTGTGCCATACCCTCCGCGCTGTTGAGCCGCCGCAATAGCTCGGCAACTTCATTCTCCGAACCGTTTGCAGGAGGATCCTCTGACAAAAGAGCGCTGAGCTGGGCTATATCAGCCGACATGTCGTCTGCGCCAGCAGTAGGTTTAGATGAAGAGCCATTGATAGACATCGAAAGTATCCGGGTGTCACTGTTAGGAGGAGGAGAGCGCTCGAGGCGCGATGGTACAGTGTACCGGAATCGGACACCGGGAACGGCTCATTTCCCGCCACCACAATGTCCACTCCGGCAACGCGTCTCAAGACTCTCTTGAAGTCCTTACCTCCACGGCCGGTCGAACAGAAGAAACTAAGGGAGCTAGTACAGAAAGCTCTGACAGACAAATCCAAAACCTCGGCAGAAAACAAGAAGAGCAAATGGGAATATCTGTTAAAGGACGAGATCTTCACGCTTGCGGTGAGAACGTCTAGCTATTCGTACTTATCCTGTCAGTGCTCAAGTCGCCACAATCAATTCAGACTACAGAGGGGAAAGCCTTAAAGGACCCAAATACAACGTACTATGAGGAGCTTAAAGTCAGGCTTGACCTCGTACTGACCTTCACGGAGCTCGGTACGTGAATACGTGAACTCTTGTTCTATCAAACTTGCTCTCGCAGGGGCGACGACTTATATCCAATCTACAGAGGCGTGCGACCAAACATTTCCGTTCATCGTACTCCAGGATCTTCTCGAAACCCAAACCATAGCATCATGCTCGCATATATTCTCATGGCTCGAAAGCCGCGCGCAGAGACTCATGGTCGGCATGGTCCCTCAGAAGGGCAAAGCCCTCATCCTACTTCGCACTCTCAATGATCTCCTTCGCCGACTATCGAAAATGGGCTCAACGACCATATTCTGCGGTCAGATATTGACTTTTCTGAGCGGCGTCTTTCCACTCGGCGAGAGAAGCGGCGTCAATTTGAGGGGCGAATACGGGCCTATATGGGAGGGGGTGAAAGAGAAGGAGAGGAAAGCAGAGGATGGGAAGGGCGTTGAATCGGACAAACCTGTTGAGGAGAGCGAGAAGATGGAGGTCGACGAGGGTGCAAAGAAAGACGAGGCCACGGAAAGTGAAGGAGGTATTTGTCACGTCGTATCAATCTCGATTTCTCGGCACCTAAATATTGCTGTAGATTTCTACAGCACTTTCTGGTCGCTGCAACTCCCCTTCTCTAGGCCTCCGCTATTTGCCATGCCCAACACGTTCAACGAATTTAAAGACGCGGTAAACAAAGTACTCCCTGTCATTAAAGAGGCCACGGCAAAAGAGAAGGCCATGATGGGTAGCAGGACATTGGGTGGGGCTTCGGGGCCGACGCTGAAGCGGAAGCGAGAGACAGACTCCCCAGAAGGGTCGTCTACCAAGGATTATTTCTTTGCCAAATTCCTGACAAGCCCGAAGCTACTCGACCTTGAAGTGAGTGCGAATTCGTTGAAATGCCAGTTTCGTGCACTTACTTTATGATATGAAGATCGCCGACACCCATTTTAGACGACAGTTTCTATTTCAGCTTCTCATCTTGCTCAACCATCTTCAGACGTTCACAAAAGCTGCCAAAAACACCTGGTCGACATCTCGAAATTCCCGCTCTCTTCATATGGATTTCACGCTCGAACAGGCCGACGCACAATGGGTCCAAGAAATAATCAACAAAGTGTCGGAAGAGCTTCGGCAAACCACTCCGAATGGACGCGCGTTCTGGGAAACCGTCAGCACCATCCTCGAACGGGAGCAAAATTGGGTGAAATGGAAAAACGAGCTTTGCGCACCGTTCGACCGAGAACCATGGGTGGCCGAGATTGACGGCTCGAAGGTTGGCCTGGAAGAAGCTACGCGGGATGCAAGAAAAAAGATGAGAGAGGATCCAGAGGATTGGCCATGGCGACTGGGCTCGCAACCTTTGACTGAAATATGGGAGATGGGCTTCCGGGAGCTCAGCGACCTCCAAAGACCTTTTGTGTGAGTCTTGCGTCCATCCTACCCCTTCTAGGTCTAACCGATTCTGTCGCACCCAGACCTGGCGACGTCAAGGACTTTGTGAAAAAGATCGACCAAGAAAATGCCCGCATCAAACTACGCAAGCAGACACTTGAAAGGCAACGAGAACAGCAGCTTGCACGGGCGCGGGCGAAGGTTGCAGCGTCGAAGCCCGCATCCCCGGCACCTGCAGCTCCTCCCGCGGACGCGTCCTCAGCCTCGAGCAAAGAGTCGACCCTGAAGGCATCCGCTACAGGTCCAGAAGCGAGACCCGCTGCTCAGGAAGGTTCGGCACCTATGTCATTGCCTGGAGCTCGCTCGCCTCTGCACCCTTCGCTTCCTGCCAAACCCGGCCTCGGCACAAGTGTCTCTGAGGCGGATCCGGGAACTACGGCGCCTCCTCCAGCTGACCCCGTCATTGCATCTGCGCCAAATGGCCCAGCCCCGCCTCCTGCCGCTCTCCCGCAGCCCGTTACGCCAGCTGCTCCGACCCCGGCTCCCGCACCTGCCCCAGCCCCAGTGGAAGCGCCTCGTGACGCCCAGATTGCGAAATACGAAGAGGTAGGATTTTTCTAATTCTCTGTGCATTCGGTAACTCATTCCGCAACATTACTCCAGAACAAGCAACGGTGGTCCTGGCTGGCCCTCCGCACGGCGCGTGACCAGCATTTGCAGCATTTCGGAAAGATCGGCACGGGCGATATCACCCTTCTTGCGCAAGAAATCGAAACGGCAAAGAACAAGGGGGAGGATTCGATAGCTCCCTCCAGCGTTGTCGCTGGTGCTGTTTCGAAGGACAACCCTGAGAGTCCGTTAGTCGCCGACACGACGTCGCCCAATCGCAATGGCACAGGCCGAACCAAACCAGACAATCCTCCTGCGATTGAGACCGATGCCGATGTGAAGATGGAGGAGCGATAGCGTATCCTGCTCTCCAACTCATCAGCAGAGAGCGTGTGGACCACACGGAGCGCTCAGCCACGGATCTCAGAGAATCCATTTGTAGTCGGTGTATCGTATGTATTTACCCAATAATTCACAGCCCTTTCGGTTGGCGGCCCTGTTAGACCGCCTTTTCTGTCTTGTTCCCTCTGCCGATAGGCCTGGTTAGACCTAGTTTTCAGGCGTGCGAGAGAAAATACTGTAGGCGAGCAGCGCGGAGAAACCGTCGAAATTCGCGGCGCGGGGTCGACCGTTTAGGGACACGTGCGAGACTGAACGAGACTTGGACTGGATACACCGCTTCCGCTTTCCTTCCACAAGCGCAGATCAGATAAATACCCCTCTCGCAGTCTCTGAACTGTACAAAACATATCTCATTTCTATCTTTAACGATCATGTCCACCGAACAAACACCCCTACGAGTGCGTTCATCTTGGCCAGCAGCACCCCTTACTTTACTGACTCGGCTCGTGCAGCGTATTTTGGTCACTGGAGCAGCCGGTTACATCGGTTGGCTAGCTTTCACCGCGTTATGTGAGGAATAAAGGGCTGACATCCTCATGTCTCAGGCTCGCACGTAGCGTATGTCCTGCAACAGACGCGTCGTTACAAGGTTATATCTATAGACAACAACCACAACTCCCACGTAAATGCGCTCGGTCGCGTCTCCCAGATCGCCCGAAATGCACTACCCGAAAATGCTTCGGAAACAGACAAAGACAGCGCGGAAATTGATTCATACACCGCTGATCTCACGAAACCCGAGGAAGTGAGGAAAGTCTTCGAGCACTACGGCGAAGGCGGAATTTGGGGCGTCATCCACATCGCGGTATGTGGATAGTCAGGAGAGTCTACTCGTCGGCCCCTTATCGTCATGCTAGGCATATAAAGCCGTTGGAGAGTCCACCGAGATTCCTCTGACATACTATCACAACAACGTCTCCGCCACGATCATCCTACTTCAGACCATGGCCGATTTTGGCGTCAAACGCTTCGTTTACTCGTCATCGGCAACCGTCTACGGAATCCCACCCGTCATCCCTATTCCCGAGTCAACGCGTCTGAAGGCCGATTCGCCATACGGCAAGACCAAGGTCATGTCGGAGACCATTATCGACGACTTGTGCCATGGTATGTCTTTCGTCCATCTAGCATATACACTGGGTGTTGATGTGCAATTTCTCTCAGCTGACACGACGTGGAAGGCAATTTCTCTTCGCTATTTCAAGTGACTCGTTTTTTTTCGCTTTCGCCGATTACACAGACTAAATATGGCCCCTTAGTCCCGCGGGTGCCCATCCCTCTGGCCTCATCGGTGAAGATCCTCGTGGACGTCCAGGGAATCTTCTTCCCCTGCTCGCACACATGGCAGTTGGCCGCATCCAGGAGTCTACCTTAAAAGTGTTCGGAAACGATTACCCTACACCGTACGCCGTCTTCGTCCCCTCTTCGTCCGACCCCCTGACATTCCGTGTAGCGACGGTACTTGTGTACGGGATTATCTCCATGTAGTTGACCTGGCCTCCGGTCACTTGCTTGCTTTGGAGGCACTCGAGGACGGAACAACCATATTCGACAACTGCCCTGACGAGGCGCGGTACAAGGCGTACAACCTCGGGAAGGGCAAAGGCATGAGCGTCCTCCAAATAGCAGAAGCCATGCGCAAAGCTACTGGATTCGATTACAAGTACGAGATCATTGGCCGGCGGTACGTCCATCTCCCCGTGCCCTGTTACATCAATTTCTGACATGCTCACAGCCGGGGCGATGTCCCCGACTTGACCGCGGACCCCACACTGGCGGAGAAAGAGCTAGGCTTCAAAGCACCGGCAGATCTCGAGACCATGTGCAGGGATCTGTGGAACTGGCAGAAAAACAACCCAAAGGGCTACGACACCGAATAGACGGATCGCCCAGGTATACTTATATATGTTGGATCGACAATTTGTATGTGTAGAGGAAGAAGACAGGTGTGTATCGAAGCTTTTCAGGTCGGTGTTGGGACTGGAGTACCCCCCTTTGTTATACGCGTACTAATACGGCTACAATGTGTTACGCTCTGTATGGAATGTTATTCTCAAGATCTCGGACCCTTACATGTTCTTCAGCTCAGCTAACTTCTCGGCGTCGCTCTCAGTATGTTCATCACTTTTAATATCGCCATTTCACCGCCCTCAAAAATCTCACTTCTTCGCTAGGAATTATATCTTGGGCGGTTTCGCTTCGCATCACACTCATCACGAGCTCGAGCATGCTAAGATATCCACGGAGATCCCAAGTACCTTCCGGAAAGGTAGTCGTGCTCTCCGACCAGTCGGGCGTGGGCAGAAGTCGCACCCCGGCGTCATCATGTCCTCCTGACCGGTGCCCCGCTCCTCTTCACCGCCGCCAAGAACCCCTGCATTGAGATCCTAACTATTTATGTGCAGAGCTATCACTGACCCTGTGACGGACCGTCCCAGGTCATACGGAGAGGGTCGATATATACACCCACTTATTCCCTGTGGACACTGAGGCCGTTGAACTCAGTGTGAATTCGTAGCTGCTTAAATAGTGTTTGAAGAAGACGGTTTCCTCTGTCTGCACCATCATGCCGTTTGGAATTCTCGGTGAGTTTTTCGCTGAACCACTCGAGCTATTCGTCTGCTGAAGCACGATACACACAGACGATAAATATCTGAGCGACGTCCCAGGAACTGCGGTGCTGTCCGACTTGAAAATATCACACGGGCACCATCTCGATGTGAACAACGCTAGTGCCTTGAAGAGAGGTACTGGACGCCACTCACATGTCGTCCTGGTACCCCAGCCGTCGGACGATCCTGCAGACCCGTAAGAACCGCATATTCTCTGTGTCTCTGCCACGGATTACTCATCCTGTCCAGACTGAATTGGCCTCGATGGAAGAAAGAAGCTTGTTTCTGGACACTGTGAGACGATTAGCTCCTCAAGCTTGACGACACTTACTTGATCTCACATGCATAGAGCATTCACGGCGTCGCTCGATGGCGCACTCTCGCCGATGATGGGTCCTGGATATCAACTCCTTGCGCAACAGTTTAACGTATCAGTCGACGAGGTAGCCAGCACCTTCGGCGCGATTCTTTTGGGTCTGGGCTGTTTTATGTGCGCCGTGTTATCCGCCTATCGTGCACGTTTGCTGACCTGCTCGGCCTATGTTTCAGGCTTTTTCAAGCCCCTCTCGCCGTTAAATTCGGTCACCGGATTGTTTATCTTATATCTGTGACCTTGGTACATTGCGTTGCCTGCGATCTCCATACTGTATTGACGAAAAGGCCGGTAGATGTTCGTCTCCTGCGTGTGGTGTGCACTCAGCCCAAATATACCATCCATTACGGCATCTCGTGTATTTCAAGGCTTTGGAATGTCGGCACTGCAAACGTGAGTGCTATTCTGGCATCCATATCTCATCTCGTTGCTTATCGGTGAGCTGTCAAAGTCTCGTAGGAGCCACAATCGAGCAAATGTTTTTGTGAGGCATCCGGTATTCTTTGCCGTAAAAATGCCTTATAGATGTCTGCGAAAGTGTCCATGAACGCGGGGCGCGATCCGGGATATGGAGTTTCTCTATCATGGCCGGTATCACTGCGTAAGCTTTTTCGGTTGGGGAAGATAGTTTGTGCTGATACATACCTACAGTGGACCATTGATTTGCGGCTACGTGATCCAAAACCTCTCATGGCAGATGGGCTTTTGGTTTGTATCTATCGCCCTTGGCATGGCAGTATTGATGGTATTCTTCCTCGTGCCAGAGGTAGGTCCTGCGGAGCTCCCCTTTCGTTCTCGTCTAATTTATCATACAGACGACTTATGATCGGACACGCATCCCGCAAGCCAGGGCGGAGGTGCTTGTCGGGGAAAAAGATCGTAACCATATGGCAAAGGACGATGTGAAGCAGAGCGACGAACAGCTCAGCAATGTATCAGATGCCGAGTTAGGCAGCGATGCCACCTTCCCCCCGGCGCCAAGCTATGCATCCCAACTCAAGATTTGGAATGCTAGGCCCATAAACGACACGAATATTGCTCGTATCTTCTTGCGACCGTTTTCATTGCTTTGGTCGCCCGTAGTATGTTTCTTCCCCGGTTTGAAATTCAAGCGGATCTTGACGCTTTTGTTACAGACTTGGTTCATATTCCTCACCTACGGCATGACAACTGTCTGGCTCAGTACGTTTTCTATTCCTGGACGTTAGCCTGTTTGGCCCCTGACGTGATGCTGCAGGTCTTCTCCCCATTTGCTCGTCCACGATATTTACCATAGAATACGGCTTCAATGCATCGCAGACTGTGAGCATTTTGGCAGATGTGTATGACTCGTGATCCCGATTAATCAAAACTATTACGGGCAGGGACTCACCAACATCGGTGGTCTCGTCGGCATCATCCTCGCTATGGCCGTTTCTAGTGCATTCACAGATCGCTGGATTGTGTGGATATCCAGGCGCAACGAAGGGATCTACGAGCCTGAATTCCGGCTCTTCTTTACCTTCGCCATGTTGTTTGGGGTGTTCGGATATGCTGGATGGGCAGGTATGATTGTATCTTTGTCGAGGGCAATATGTGTTCCTCATCATCCTTTCCGACAGTGGGCAACTCTCACAGCATGCCATGGATTGGGGCTGTCATCTGCATTACGTGCGTTTCTCCTACGTGGGCGGCGGATTATGCGGGGTTGCGTACTGATCTCACAACACTCGTTTCTTACAGACTTGCCAACTTCAGCATAGTAGTGTCAGGCTCTGCCACGGTGACATACCTCCTCGACACCCACGGTACTGACGCTCTGCATTCCCTCGCCATCACCAATTTCTTCAAGAATATGGTCATATATGCGCTCAGCTTCTTTATCAACGGGATTGTAGCTAGCAGGGGTGTTGAGACCACGCTTCTCATCCTCGCAGGATGTCAAGCGTTTTGTTGGCTCTCATGTATCCCTATGTATATCTACGGGAAGAGGGTCAGATCCTTCGTAAGTTAACATATGTCTCCCCTCCCACATGGCCTATACATCTAAGGCTTACCCTATCCCTTTAGATCGCCCGGCATCCGCAGTTCTTCCTTCGAACAGATTAAGTGCTGGACAGACACGATTCAGGAAGACCTCATGTGTACGAGTACTTACTTGTACTCCCAATTTATATGCAACGATCAATGTGCATGCACGTGCATGACTTATCCGTGCAAGAGATTATGGGTGCAAGATGTTCATGCAGCGAGCTCATTCCATACGTCAAAGGGTATACAAAAGTGGAACGCATCATTCAGTTTCTGGAACTTGGCCCTGTCTTCCAGTACCTCTGACCTACATCTCTCGGCGTCTTCCTGGGTCATAAGGCCGTCCACCTCGTCGACTATCCTCGTGACAAGCTCGACGGGAAACCGCGCATCAGCAGAATCTTCAACAGCTCGCCTGATCCAGCCCTTCTGCTGAGGCGGCACTCTCGAAGTTGAGATTATAGGCTGTATTTCGGGATCGACCAGAAACAGCGTTAGCACTGTTTGATGCCCCTCCTTGGTTGGATCAAGCAAATGGAGCGGTGTGCTGCGGTGTTGGTATATGTTCGGGAACGCTATTCCGAACCCAGCGCGTAAAGGTGCTGAACCTACTTGCTGGACTTGAGCTTCGCCGTCTTGGAAACCCCAGGTTCGGACCGTTGCCCCAGTATCACCAGCCGAGAAGCCACGGGGAGATGTAACCGCCATCCGAAACTCGGTGGAACTGTCGACGATATTTTGCTGTGAAACTAAATATGAGTTTTTCCGTGAGGCGTAGTTAGATGATAGCACAAACCATCGACACACAGTAGAAGGCGCAAGCTACTATGCGTTCATTCCGCATACCTGCTACTTTCCACGTAGAGCCCGTATAATTGGGACCGTTGGGTTGCTTCAATCGAAAAGTCAAGGCGATGAAACATATGGCAAAGTCGAAAACATACCAGTCGTACCTCCGATATATCAACAATCATCTGGACAGTCCTCCCTTTCAAAGAGACGACGTGCTTTCTTTGCTCCAGCCTTCCAGTATAGCCGGCTTCTGGGACATCCGGAAGCCGTATGGGTCTCTCCATCATCCAACGCTCGAGCTCCTGCCCATAAGCAACCCAACCGTCTTCGTCATCTGAGAACTCCGGTGGTTCAGGCTCGTCCCATTCCGTATAGTGGCACGACTCGCGTATACGCTGATGAAGCGGGTTGTTTCTGTGCAGGTCCGTAAGAACGTGTTCGAACATCGGCAGGATTTTCTCTACAACAGTCTCGATACTGGAATGTAGAAGCGCGTGCTGAGGATCAATATTGTTGATATATCCGAGAGCCTTCGCGCCTCCCGCGGCCGAGACAGAGAAATCGGTGGGCAACATCGCAGCCTTTCTTGACACGGTGTATGTTTCCGCGTGATACGGCGGATCCATCGGGTTTAAGAGACCGCGATTGTGCCTGTCTTGCACTAATGTACGTCCGTAAACGAGACAATGAAGATGGGGATCAACGAGAGCTGTGGTAACGCCATCCTCGCTCCGACGGCGTCTGCATTGTGACGGTTCTCGCAAGACTGCAATGGCCTGATTGAGGCCCCCAAGTTCTGAGGAGCTTAGGACGTCATTAGACTCCCATATTCGATCAAAACAGGATACCTCGCTAGTAAAAGCACGCATTCAACCGATGTACGTTTTCAAGGACCGAGAAAATTACATACCAATGGTATTCCGTATCACGAAGAAGGGCATAGCCAGCGAGCTCATCTAAAGTATAATTTATCTTACGGTAGCGAAGGGCTGAATGAGTGGCGTGTTGCGGAGAGTCGATAGGGCTCATGTACTGTGTACACACCTGTCTTTCCGTCAATTGTACAGCGGCCGAAGGTATCGGTATTATCCATGTGCGTTGCATCGCCCGGCGAATCCACTTATTTCTGAAATCGTCGTCCGCAATTAGCGACCACCAGTCTGATTCCTGGCGCCTAATTTCGGCGGACAAGTAGCACATTGCTAACTCCGAAAGCTATGATGTTTTCACGTATATAATGAGACAGACATTCACTTAAAGGAGGTATAATTGCACTTACTGTCCTAGGAACATCACCGACGCCGCCTAGCGCGCAAATTAAATGAGTGCGCGAACTTGCGACACGTAGAAAATCCGCCGGCTGAACCTAGGTACTGTGTCCCGTTAAGAAAAGGATGTCGATAGCCACGATACTGATTTTTGTGTTCATCCTCGGGCAGCATAATACACGTTACACGGGCGATATCTTGTGTAGAAAAGTCGAGTCAAGTTTCACATCGGGAGTAGTGGTCAATCTTGTCGCTTCACGCAAGTTCCACGCGTCGAAGTCCTCGAGGTATCGGAGCTGTCGGATTCCGGAAGCACAACATGAGGTTGACGGTCGAGGACTCGAATGGCCCGAGTCCGCCATCCTCTCCCTCGCAGCCTTCGCCGCATAAAGACTCAACACAGAACAACTCCATAATGGTCCGTGAACTATCTTGGCTGAATGTCCAATTGATTGACCCTCTTTTTTGTCCTCAGCCGACTTGGGAAGTCAAACTTTCGTCGAGAAAGGGCGTGCCGTACTTCTATGACAAGGAGTCGGGGCAATCTGTCTGGGAGGCTCCTTCAGATCTCTCCAAGGATCAGATAATGACCCTCCCCGGTGCTCAAGAGTACCTCTCGGGGCCCGGATCTGCTTTCGTCGAGGGCAAGCCGGGTCAGGTACGAGCTAGCCACCTGCTGGTGAAGCACAAGGACAGCCGCAGGCCATCGAGTTGGAAAGCTGTACGCGATATCCAATCCATTAGTTGTTCCCTGTCGCTTATATGAGACATAGCGAAATATAACGCGTACGAAAGAGGAGGCGATCGAGCAGCTCCGTGAATGGCAGCTTCACATTGGCAAGAGTCCTGTGAAGTTCGGCGAGGTCGCGCAAGTCCACTCAGACTGTTCATCCCACTCAAACCAGGGAGACTTGGGTTGGTTTGGGCCTGGTCAGATGCAGAAGCCATTCGAGGAGGCGACGTATGCGTTGAAGGTCAACGAGATCAGCGATGTCATTGAAACAGACAGTGGCGTCCACTTGATCTTGAGGACGGGCTGATTAGATTCTTGGAAACGAAAGTACGAAGTAGTAGAAGTCGGCAACAGCAACTGTATCACCTTTCCTTGTTTTCACCATATACAAATCATTCATCATATCTGCGCTTTCCAGAGGACAACTAGATGGCAGTATACTCTATATATGTACCTATCGTATTGCGCCCCGGGGACCTGCTGTACTCACGACAACGTCTCGAAACCTGGAAGTCGGAGCTCACTTCAACCTCGACATCACACTGGCTCTTGACTGTCTTGTGGATCTGAAGTATGGCCCTACTACTACTGCAGCTATTTTCCCTTAATATGGTGCAGAATCCCCCGTGAGCTCTCTGACTCGTGCGGTAGACGGAGTCGGAATCGGCCATGCTTGAAGCAGTTGTCCACTTTCCGCCCTGAACCTTAATCCCTAATAAGGCAATTTTCTTTTCGGCATTTCGGCCGCGCTTTTGACCGCCGCGTCGGTTCGACGTTCAACAACTGACCAAGTTCAACGCGTACGCGTACGGTCGGTCGACGGCCATGCATGGCGTCCTCGCCAAAGTCACATTCAGTAGAATCCAACCCCGAACCAATGTACCTACTGAAGGCAGAACCGAGCATGGATGAGGTTGAACAGATATAATTATTATAGCATACACCATACTACAAGGGTAGGGTATATACAAACAATCCCCGCGAGACAAACCACACAGTGCCGCCGCGCAAACAAGACACGCCAGCGCGGGCTTTGTCACCAGCGCACTACGAAGACGGGGTGCTGGTGCTGAGACGATATCGCGTAAAAGCGCGTCGCAAGAGACGAACACGAGCATTTGCGACGATGGCCAACAGCAACGCCGTCGCTGCGTGATTTCCTAGGGGAACGATGGACGTCCACACGTCATCCAGCCGACCCAATCGATACCAGCAGCGAGATGATATAGACGCGGGACGTAGGAATGGGGAAGGGATTTGACGTGCACGGGCTCGACGCGGGCGGGGACACCAGATACGACGCACACCGAGTGAGCACAGGGCGTCTAGCACCGAGACGGCGCGCCATTGGCTGCAAAGATAGAGGGGTACGCGACGGCGCTGCGCCTGCAGACGCGAATGGCGCTATCACGTAAGGCCGGGGGAGTACGCGGCGGCGGCGGGAACACGAGGGCGGGGATATGGGGAACGGCGTGGTTGAGAAAAAGAAACCAACGTACTTGCCTATGGATTAGCGACCGCGGCTGCCTGCTCTGCCCTGAGCGGCGATTGTATCACCGCTTCTCTTTGAATCGGCGGACACATGCGAGGCGACGAACATGCGGCGGGAGATGGGCGGAAGAGTGAGTGGGACGTAGACGAGGAGTGAGGAGGACAGCGCTCACCGAATCGGTGAGCGCTGTTCGGAGAGCCGAGGCAACGTTCAAACGCCGACCAGGAATCTCCTTTTTAGGGATTAGAGTTCAGGGCGGAAACTCAAAACTGGCTTGAAGCTTGATATGCCATTAGTCCCGCTACTTATCAGAGGCTCAGGCGACAACCCGAAGGTCAAGCACGGTGCATGTTGGATATCGCCTTGAAGGTTTCCTTAGATGACGCAGCAAGGGCCAGAGGGAACACGATATAATCAGGTAGAGAACAGTACAACGAGCACGCTGGCACGACACTGTGCGCTTCCGATCTCCGATCCGGATTCCCACGGTCACCTTCACCACCCGATGCTCCAAATATCCCTACAGTGCATACCTCATATCTCAACCTCCGATCTACCTCATTGGATTGTGTTGAGTTTTGACGTCTACGTTCACGCAATTTGCCAGTGAGCGCCTGCTGAGCGCTGACTTGCAGTGACTCGTGGACTCCGACGTGTGAACGGCGTCAACGCTTTCCATTCACCTTCTCTCATGTCTTCTACATTCCTCGCATCTTGTGCTGGCTGGTATCGATATCTCTCTGAGGACCCTTTCACTCTCTTGGCTGTCTTCGCAAGCCTTCTATTCCTTGCGGTTTTGCTAGTGCGCCGCCCCGGAAGTGCTGGCTCTGCTGACAGCCATGCGTTAGACACGAGGATCGAACCGTGTCAGAATCTGCTCAAGGAGATTTATGTGACCAAGATACTCGTGCACCCAATCAAGGTGTGGATACGATTGTCGTGGCATAGGCGCTCTCTTGTCATTTTTCAATTTCACATCTGTCATTTAGAGCTGCCGCGGGACGTCCGTGGAGTCCTCGAGATATAACTCGGAGGGACTTGAGGTGAGCAGCCCTATGGACTGTACATACTGATACACACTAACAGATATCCACGACCACCCAACCCACAACTCAGAATGATCGAATGTGGGCTATCATAGAGGGTGATAGTCACGAGATTATCACCGCTCGGAAGACCCCCAAGGTAAGCGCCTCCTCCTCTAGCAATACGCCTACTCGTGACCACTCAATGCC
>KN832555.1:691535-880062 GCA_000827205.1 Plicaturopsis crispa FD-325 SS-3
CCCTAAACGAAATTCCTCCAAACGAGTGCTGTCGCGATGTCGAAGGTCGATGGGTAATGGGGTTCGTCCAGTGGCTAGCGGTGCCGTCACAACCAGTGAGGTCTTACGAGTGCTCGTCGATCCGTACGAGGCTTTGAACGTTCAGGATCCCAGCCAGATCACCAGATCAGATAACAGATCAAGCAGATCGAGTAAGCAGCCAGAGTGCAGGATGCCCCCCTGCACCGGTGGACCTGATTATGTTGGATATCGCCTTGAAGGTTTCCTTAGATGACGCAGCAAGGGCCAGAGGGAACACGATATAATCAGGTAGAGAACAGTACAACGAGCACGCTGGCACGACACTGTGCGCTTCCGATCTCCGATCCGGATTCCCACGGTCACCTTCACCACCCGATGCTCCAAATATCCCTACAGTGCATACCTCATATCTCAACCTCCGATCTACCTCATTGGATTGTGTTGAGTTTTGACGTCTACGTTCACGCAATTTGCCAGTGAGCGCCTGCTGAGCGCTGACTTGCAGTGACTCGTGGACTCCGACGTGTGAACGGCGTCAACGCTTTCCATTCACCTTCTCTCATGTCTTCTACATTCCTCGCATCTTGTGCTGGCTGGTATCGATATCTCTCTGAGGACCCTTTCACTCTCTTGGCTGTCTTCGCAAGCCTTCTATTCCTTGCGGTTTTGCTAGTGCGCCGCCCCGGAAGTGCTGGCTCTGCTGACAGCCATGCGTTAGACACGAGGATCGAACCGTGTCAGAATCTGCTCAAGGAGATTTATGTGACCAAGATACTCGTGCACCCAATCAAGGTGTGGATACGATTGTCGTGGCATAGGCGCTCTCTTGTCATTTTTCAATTTCACATCTGTCATTTAGAGCTGCCGCGGGACGTCCGTGGAGTCCTCGAGATATAACTCGGAGGGACTTGAGGTGAGCAGCCCTATGGACTGTACATACTGATACACACTAACAGATATCCACGACCACCCAACCCACAACTCAGAATGATCGAATGTGGGCTATCATAGAGGGTGATAGTCACGAGATTATCACCGCTCGGAAGACCCCCAAGGTAAGCGCCTCCTCCTCTAGCAATACGCCTACTCGTGACCACTCAATGCCGTCCATGGCTTGATGCAGATGGTTCTGATATCACCCCGCATTCTAGCCGATGACAATTCCGCGTCTGGTGGCATTCTCGAGGTCAACTTTCCGGACGACTCTGGATGTGAGACGTTCTCGGTGCCCTTGCACCCCAGCGAGGACGTTCTCAGTACCTGGGAAGCGTAGGAACCCTACTCGGGCTATTCAAAGCACCGTACCAAACAGCCTAATTTTTCTGAAACAGGACTGATCGTCTCTCTCTCTTCGGCCATATCATCCACGGGTACATCCACCCGAGCATCTCACCGTCATCCCGGTCCCCGTCTGCGGTTCTCTCGCGATATTTTGACCGGCCCGTACACCTTGTGTATAAGGGGGCGCGCCAGCCCCGTCCATGTGACCCGACGGCGGCTTTTCCAGACTTAAAAGCGACCGTAAAATACCAGGATGGATATCCACTGTTGATATTATCCGAGGAAAGCTTGGCGGCGGTAGAGTCAAAAATACGGCCGCTGGTGGGCGTCCAAGGCATCGCAGACAAGTGGAAAGACGAGACACTGAAGATTGAGAGGTGAGCTGACTATCGTGGAGATTGGCCAGGACACACATCCATTCTCGTTGAAGGTTTCGACCGAACATTGTCATCCGAGGTGAATATTATTTACGTATGTGTATCTTCCTGGCTGAACGTTGGCATTGTAGGGGCGGGTGTACCTTTTGTGGAGGACACCCTGAAGGAAATTGTGATAGGTTCCAGCCCCGCCCCTCGCATCTCCTTGGTGTCTCAGTGTCCCCGATGCTTGGTGAGTAGGAACGCAGTGTTCTCCCAGTGATCTGATAACTTATTATTCCGTCATTTGCAGTTGCCCAATGTGGATCCTCTGACTGGGATACGGGACGCCGCAGTGCCGTTCAAGGTGCTGATGAAGACTCGGGCCGGCGTCGATCCTGCAAGAAAGAGCGGTGCTATGCTAGGCTGTAATGCCGTTAGCCATGGGGAAGGGGTGGTGCGAGTGGGAGATCGCATACTGGTCACCGAAATAGCTGGCCGATGAAAGCTCGGATAGGATCGGTAGGACTCGGTTGTAAATCTGGAGTGTCTTTCGATTGACGTTCCGCGTAGATCATGCTGTACCGCCGGAGATCGCCCATAGTAGACGCGCCCGCATTTCGTGGGCAGGATTTGTACATCTGAATCAGCCACACTCCCAGGCTTAACGCTGAGAGTCAGCGTTCCGCGCCACAAAGGAAATGAAGCAATATATATAGAGTTTGGTGGCGTCGACAGCCGGAGGCCAGTGCATCACCGGCATCTACACGAGTCACGAGTGGTGCACGCAGAGCATATGCATGGCAAGGCACACCTTTCATTTAGCAGTGGGCCAATAGCAATAAGATGTAATATGCGAAACGAAGCGCAAGGGACGAAATCAAGGTCGGAAGTCTCCGCTGGTATCTGTTTGACCTGTGAGGCCTGTGAGGACCCAGACAAAATGCACTGTGAACGGCAAATGGACAGCAGTAACTGTACAAAAACCTTTGTTCAAAGGGGGGTGCATATATTATAATTTGCGAGCGCCGTGAGGTGGCTTAGCCAGGAGGATATGTTTTTGCTGGATATGTTTTCCGGGGAAAAACCATAAGCACGTGGAGATATAACCATTTTGGGACGGAGTGCCTGGCTGATCTGTGCTTTCCTCCGGCTTTCGACATCGTTGCGCTTTCCTCTCCATCATCTTCAACGTCGCCGCAGGCACTGTACGAACGCTGGCGGTCGCCATATTATGGCAATAGCCAAATGGATCCCCTTTGGAGCCACTCAGCCTGTCTCGGTGTCCACACAAGCGGTCAAACCGCAGCCTGTGCAGGCCAGTTCGGCAGATGGAAAGCTGTTTGGCCTCGAGAATGTGAGCTTCGTCGCTGCTCGTCCAGAGGCACCAGCACTAACGCATGTTATCTTTGGGTCTGTAGTTTGGCAATACCTGGTGAGTTCCATGCTGGGTATCTATCTGGGTAGCTGCTGACGGTGTCTCCAGCTATGCCAACTCAGTTCTACAGGCCCTGTATTTTTGCAGTCCGTTCAGGGACCTCGTCATTCAGTCGGAGGATCCGTCTGCTACTCAGTCCGATGTCGACCTCTCTGCTTCCTCGGGGACACAAGGGGTGCTTCCACTGAGTTCTCCGCACGTCCGACGGAAGCCAGAACGAAAGCGCTCGATTGCCGGGCTATCCCAAGATTCGTCTTCGCAGAACGGAAGACACTCCCTGACCCATCATACCATTCCTTCATCTCCTCCTACCCTCTTTTCTGCCCTGCGCTCCTTGTTCGTGTACATATCCACAAACCCCCAGGACAAGGGCACCGTCGCGCCTCGCGCGTTCATCGACAAGCTCAAAGAGGTCAACGAGCTTTTTCGCAGCACCATGCATCAAGATGCGCACGAGTTTCTGAACTACTTGCTAAACAAGATAGTGGAGGAAATCGAGGAGGAGCGAAAACATCACCCCGCGGACGTCGAGGATTGTGGGTATATTTTGGCGTTCACTGTCGCTCTCGAAACTCACTCCGTATGAATTAGTGTCGAGCTCCGTCGGAGCATTGTCATTCAAGGCTCCCCCCACCATAGTCACCGCTACTACAAGCTCAAACTCAGGAACTTCTCCACAAGACGCCACCTTCGTACATAGACTCTTTGAAGGTGTTTTGACAAGTGAGACGCGCTGTCTGACGTGTGAAACCGTGCGTCGTGTTCTGAATTGCCTTTATTATACCCGACTTAAACGATTACTATAGGTCTCATCGCGCGACGAATCGTTTCTAGACCTGTCGATAGACATTGAGCAGAACTCCAGTGTTACTGCGTGTCTACGACAGTTCAGTGCGAGCGAAATGCTTTGCCAGAAGAATAAATTCTTCTGTGACTCCTGTTGCGACCTACAGGAAGCGGAAAAGCGGTGAGCTTCGCGCCACAATATTCAAGCATATGTGTTCACGGCATTTGATTACAGGATGAAAGTCAAGAAGCTCCCAAACGTTCTCGCTCTTCACCTCAAGCGGTTCAAATATCAAGAGGACCTCGGCAAGTATATCAAGCTTGCTTACAGAGTCGCTTTCCCGTTCGAGCTTCGGCTGTTCAATACCGTCGATGACGCTCCGGACGCCGACCGGCTATACGAACTTTTTGCTATCGTAGTGCACATCGGAGTGTGAGTACTTGCACTCGAAGGATTTCCAGGTGTTTCTGATCGCAGAATCTGACTTCCAACCTGCATATCTCAGCGGACCACACCATGGACACTACGTCTCAATTATCAAGACAGTCGGCAGTTGGCTTGTGTTTGACGACGACACAGTTGAGTCTATCAAGGAGAGCGAGATCCCTCGGTATTTTGGTGACTCGAACTCCGGCTCCGCGTACGTCCTATATTATCAGGCCGTCGATATCGACCTTGCCGGGCTCGGCATACACACTCCCATCCCAGAACCCAAAGAGCAACCGCTCTCGGACCCGCCCGCCGAGCCCCCAGCATCGCCACGTCCCCCAGTTCCTGCACACCCCCCTGGTCTCGGTGAGGACGGCGACTCATCCGAACACAGCGAGCCACCCTTCCCTATCACGCCAGCATCTCAGCAGTCTCCTGTGCTAGTATCCTCGGAGAAAACCCCACCACGGAAGATCCCGGCTCAGCCTCTAACAGTAAGTGTAACGTCCACCGACGACACTACGACTTCTTCGTCTGCAACGGGTGACCATCGGCCCCCGTCTCCTCCCGCTAGTCCTGCTAGTAGCGGCGACAAAGGTGGCCTCTTCAGGTCCTTACGTCACACGCATTCGACGAAGGTTAACCTCAACTCGCCGCTGGAGAAGCGGAAGTCGGCTACTACGAGATCGGGGCGCCCGGCCACGTCGACTGGAATCCCTTCGTCACCTACGGACCCACCGCCGCTGCCGTCAACTCCGAACGGCAAGGAAAAGTCCAAAGAGCCCGAAAGGAAGCCCAGCGGGTGGTTTAAACGCCGAAGCAAACGTCCAGAGACTGCGCACGATGGTTCTTCGAACAACCTCTTATCGTCCTCTGTCAGCGACAGTAGTACACTCCCACCATCTCCCGTATGGTCGCGGAATGCTGGCCATTCCTCGAAAGCGTCTCCGGAGACAAATGGTCATCGGGCATCGACCAACGCGGCACTACTAAGTGCCCTATCGTCAACACCGTCGTCCCCCATCTCTTCCAGCCCGAACAAGCTCCGAGATACTGGACATAATCGGGCAAACGGACATGAGAACCACTCGACCGACTCCCCCATCGCGACGTCTTCGTCGTCTGGCTCTACAGTGCCATCTGCCGTATCCTTAGACTTCCCTCAGCATACGCTCTCACCAATACCAGGCTCTCCTCCCGGTTCGCAGCTGAAACCCCCTCCACGCAATCCGGCTCGTCCTCCGCCTGGTGCTTTGAGGAGCAAATTGAAAGAATTTCCCTCTTCCCCGACCATAGCTCAAAGGCCCTCGACTGCGGGTGCAGCGACAGGCCGTTCACAAGCTTTGAAGGCCTCACAGCCTTCTGTGCCTATCCCCCCTCTCCCGGCCACACCGTTATCGCTTTCTCAATCACAACCTGTACGGCGGGCTCAACATCAAGAGCCCATGAGTCCTACTTTCAAGCGGCAATCAGCCGATAGTCATGACAGACCTTCGACGTCCCATGGAGTTGGCGGCGGCCTCCAGAGCCCCTCTATCACTGCTTCCAGCAGCGGTAGTTCTACACCTTTCAAACGGGCCTCTAGGAAACTCAGCCTCACTGCCCCCTTGCTTGGCTTTGGGAGGAAGGACAAGGAGAAGGACAGAGAGCGGGAGAAAGAGAAGGAGGACCGGAGGCATGAAAAGGAAAAAGCCAGGGTGGCCAGCCGAAACAACGACATAGGCTTTGAGCACCTTCCTCCTAGCGCCTTCAACCCGTTTACAATGGGAAACTCGCGGATATAATACCTGTAGTGTATCTTTACCCCTCGGACTAATTGCTATTTGCTGACCAGTTCCCCCTCTTTATTCCTTTCGCATCTTGCATATGTTTCTATATCTTCTCGTTGGACGTACTACACCCATTATCCTACATTCGACGCACCAACACCCCATACGATTTATGTTGCTGTAATGTATTCATTATCATGACAAGGGAAGATCTCGCTTGTGCGCATGAAAGTCGACCCATTTGGTCGGTTATTGATCCTGCATCTCCACGTCAATGTGGGGTAGTGGAACGGGTAAGCGCTGGCCATCTTGTGCTGTTTGCATCTGGGGTTAGTTATCCTCGGACATGCATGAAAAATAGGGCACGCACACAGACTCGGGGACCCGGAATAGTCCAGGATCCAAACACGTTGATCGCCTTCCATGGCGATACACAGTCTCCCGATGGTCTCGTCCCATGCCATCGCGGTGACCCCGCGACCCTGTCTCCTCAAGGACCGCAAAGCACTGGGAATCTTCGTCTTCACCATGCGCTGGGGCCTGCTCGGCTTCCGATTCCGCATGACGATCTGTGGCTCGCCGGCCTCCTCGTCCCCGCTGAGGTCCCACTCCTCTTGAGGACCAAGCGGAACCTGAACCTGCCTATGAGGTATATTGTAGCACCAGATGGTGCTTATCGGGGGCGCATCATGTGCATCCAGGCGGCGCGGGAGCGTGTACACCACCGCACGATGCGTTCCCGGGAGTACATACGGGATGACTCCGTTCCCGAAGAAGTAGTCGAATTCGAGATCCAGATTCTGCAGAGTGTACGGACGGGACTTTGGGTGCGAGCTAGGCCAGATCATGCAGTGGCGCGACCTTTCGAGCTGGTCCGTGTCGGCTTTGCAATGGTAGAAGATGGAGATGGCAGGGATCTTTGCGGTAACGCTACTCCGGGCAGAGAATCCACTGCGCAGGTCGACCTCGGGGTCGGAGATCTGGAAATCCGTGATGGCATGAGAGTTAAGCAATAGACTCAACCTCCTGGATTCGATAGGGCTGAATTTGTAGTGCGTTTTGCCTGGAGGCGCGCCGGCATCTGGCGGTGGTATATTGAAGATCTGCGCCAGGTATACAGGAAGGCGACGAGAGTCACCAATGTCAGGCTGGTTGACTTGACGGATTACAAGTACTTGGTTTTGGTTCGGGAGAACACGATAAGCGCGAATCGTATTTTCCTATAGACGCAATCACACCATATGTCAGTACGATAAATGAAAAAAAGGCAGGTCTCACTGTGTTGGGATAATTCAGCGCTCGCTTGCATTGCAGTATCGCCGTGTAGCCGTTGTGAAGATTCGCGAAAAGCAGGCTTTCGGGATGTTGGATGGCGCAGAGGTGTGGCATCCCCGATATGTTGACCAACGAGATTTTTCCCAGCCGTAAGGCACTGCGAATGACATGGACATATCGGAAGGGTGCGTTTTCCTCTAGCGAGATCATGAAGTGCTCCCATGAGCTCGGCAGGTTTCGGGTTTCCCCCAGCCTCTCAAGTGCTGCGAGAGAGGTGTGTAGAATGAAACACTTATACTTGAATGGGATGTCGTCGCCTACATCCGGCATTGTACTGAAATTTGCCGGATCGATACTGCATGATGTTTGTGTAAGCATGCATCGATTGACGAAAGATTACCTCCAGAGGATAAAGAACTGACCCAGTTATATGCCGATCCTTAGAACTCAGATGTCTTGTGAGGAACGCAGTCGTGATTCCCTCGACACCCTTGATAGTCATATATCGTGCCTGCACGTCATATGCCTGCGTTGGGGTGAACATCCTCGCGAGTTCGATGGGGTCGCGCGTCGGGCGGTCCAATATGCAGATCATCAGGGGAAATCGCTGAGCCGCCTCATCGCGCCCGGAGGCTACGAGGTATTTCCCACCAGGCAGGACGCACATAGACTGCACCTCCCCAGCAACGGCCATTTGCTGGACTTTGAGCGCACGCGGACTCATGCTCGCGCGCAAGTTGTCGTCTAAAGTGATGGCGCGCATGACTAGCCTCTCCGCCTAGTGGGTGAGAACGCAGCGTAAGCACGCGTAGTAATGTATAGAAGAGCAGATCCATGATTTATGTGCACACCTCTAGTGATGTGAGACGGCCAAATGTATAACGCGCCGTCGGCGGGAGGGGCGGGAGCGGGATGCTCATGAGCCGCAAAAACCGTTTCCAAATAACAGGCTGGTGCGTTATGTAGTAATAAAATTTGTTGACCTAGAATTTTCGAGACATGCCCATTAAACATTGTAGTGCCCGCAAACAAGCACTGTCAAGACGTACCCGACGCATTGCCATGATCTCCTCGACCCTCAAGTACGCGAAAACGTGGTCGACCAAGATATCGTACGAAAGCGTGTCCAGAGGTGGTTTGGTGTTCGTGGGCATCGTCCGAGAATTGAGAACGTCCCTGAGAGACGTGAACATCGTGTCTGCGAGCGAGTAGAAAGCCGACATGGCGCCAATGGGACCTGGGGTGGATTAGAGTTGAGGGTGCTTGCTGAGCTTTACGGGTCCCGTATATAAGAGTGGGCGTAGCAACGCATTTCCAGAGTCCGCTGTAGCGCCTGTACTTTGTGTTCGTTGTATTTTTCCTGATAAGTCGGCATTGCGGTGGTGAACAACGCTGTCAGGTCGAAAAGAAAGCCGAGCAAGAGAAACGACTACAAGACTTGCCAAATTCGGAACGGAATAACGGGACCAAATTCGTTTCAGGCCCACGGGCCCTGGCGAGCGCACGCCACACGTCGCAGCATTAGCAGAACAGAGGCTTGACAGAGGCAAACAAAAACCATATATCGGTTTTGTGAGTAAAGTTATAGTAGTCAGTATTAATCAATTCACTGGCACAAACATTCAAAATACATGTTTCTCTACGAGATCTACTCCGAGACCTTCACGACGAGCTTCCCCGTAGTCTTTCCGCTGGTCAAGTCCTTCTGCGCCTGCTGCACGGCCTCAGCAGTGAACGGATACTCGGCAAATATCCTGATCTTCAAGACGCCTTCCTCGATCAGACCATATATCTTTTTCCCGTAGTAGGACACCTCCTCCGGGGTGAACGCATAGTTTGCCATACTGGAGGAAGGCGAATTCAGGAGCAGTCGTTTGGAGAGAGGGATCATGGAACGTACGTTGGGCGAACAATCTTGATATTCTTCGCGACTAACTTGAGGGGCGAGAAGGGAGGGACGGCACCCGATGCGTTTCCGACGCAGACGATGGTTCCCTTCCGCTTGATGAACTCGAAGTTGGCCTCAAATCTGGCAATGCAAGAATGAGAGCGACGCAGACGACAAATGATGAGCAGCGTACGTGTCTTTGCCTACACCGTCGAAGACCGCATCGACGCCCTCGCCGTTAGTGATCTCCAGAACCCGCTTCGCGACATCCTCATCCTTGTACAAAATGACGTGATCAGCGCCATTCGACTTTGCCAACTCCGCCTTTTCGGGCGTGGAGGTGGTGCCGATGACGGTCGCGCCCTTGTACTTGGCGTACTGCGTAAAGAGGAGCCCAAGGCCACCAGCGAGGGTGTGCACGAATACTACGTCGCCCTTCTTGACGTTGTAGGCCTCGTCCATGAAGGACACGGCGGTGAGCGACTGTACGAGGGATGCTGCACCGACTTTCGTAGAGATGGATGCGGGGAGGGGGATGGCGGTACTCCATGGCACTGAGATGTATTCTGCGTGCGTGCCTCGAGTGTACTGTCCTGTTTTCAATAATTTGGAATATACAAAACAAGTGCTTTCACTCACGACTGCCACTTTGGACCCAGGCTCGTACCCTCGTTTCTTGTACTCCTCGCTGCTCAAGGTGGCACTGTCGGAGGGAAGACCAACAACCACACCAGCCGTTTCCGATCCCATGATCGCGGGGAATTCCTGCAGAGGATACAATCCCGACCTTGCGCAAGGCATGAGCGCGGTTACACAAGGCACTAGCTATGCAAATGCGCACCTGAAGTAAGTGTCGATGAAATTGACACCAGCATATTGGACCTGGGAACGATTAGCCGGCGTTGAGCGTGTAGCAGTGCTCACGCACCTTGATCACGACATGATCGGGGTCGACTTTAGGGAACGGCTGCGCGGTCTTCTCGAGTACCTCGAAGCCTCCCGTCTTTGCAATTGTGATAGCCTGCACGGTCGATGGAAACGCAGACATCCTGAGTGTGGGTGCGGTAGAGAAGTGGCGTGCGAGCTGTGTTACTCTGCGAACAGGCAAAGAAAACATGGGCATAGGTAGGCTGAAGGAGACCTAACGAAGGTCCTTACAGTGTACAAGTGTCCTGCTGGCGAGGTAGTAAAAGACGAAAATATCCGAGAGCAATATGTGGGCAATATGTACGCACTGATGTATTAGTAAAGTCGGTCGGGCAACGCAACTCAGGCTGTCGCCGAACCGAAGGAGTGCGCACCGGCCACATGGTTTGCTATATATGCGGGGCCCCAAGGTCGCCAAGAATTTACGGTGCTTACATGTTGTTCTTCTCCTTCATGGTCTCGCTGATAATTTTCATCTTGTTGGATCTGCTGTCTAGAGATTCTACGCGCACCGAGTTGCACTCTGTCGAAATCGTACGCGAGGATATCAGGATGCGCAGGACGAAACCCACAGTCTAAGTCTAACAGCGCAGGCAGTGAGGCCATCATTCCCTCGCCGCTGTGCTCGGAACGACCGACTTTTCAATGTTTCCAGAGGCCCGAAGTCCAGGTTTCTTTCGTGTCATGAGGAGGAGAACCCAGGCGTCTTGAACACTCGAATACAACTCCGGGGCAGACATAGCAGGCGACCCCGGGGCCCGAAATGATCAGTCATTTCTGACATGTACCCTATGGCAAACCTTTAGGTGTCTCCTGCGTTGAGGCCCACCTACCACTGTTTCCATCTTGGGTTTTCTCGCGACCATCATACCGCCATTCAATATGTCATGATCCATCCAAAATCCGCGCGCACATCTTCATCCTCGAAACGTCAAGAGAGTTGTGTCTTACTCAGTGACCATCAGTGCGCCTCAGCAGAATTGGTCATTTCCGTCGCCCGTGGTGCAGCCTTATAAGAAGAGCTATATATGTCGACGCCAGTGACCGATATTTACCCCCTAAACACCGGAAACCATGCCTTCGTACGTCGTAGTGGGAGCATCTCGAGGAATTGGTGTGAGTCGATCTTCTAACTCATATCAGTTATCACGGAGTACTCACAATCTTTTAAAGCTTGGATTTGTCCAGCAACTGAGCGCATCTCCGGAAAACGAAGTATTCGCGATAGTGCGAAGCACAGGCACATCGCCAAAATTGCTATCATTGGCAGCAGAGAAGAAGAACATCCATGTCCTACAAGCCGATGTCGGTGACTCCCAGGCGCTAAAGGCACGTTTGTACTTTCACGTCGCGTTTCCCAGATTAATTACCGTGGAAAATTAGGTCGCCGCTGACGCCGTCTCACTGAAAACTGGAGGGACGCTAGATGTCCTCATTAACAACGCAGCACTCATAGACAGGGACAGGGCACACTTGAGCTTGGATGAATAGTCAGTGTACTAAGATGAAATAGCCCCCGTTTATTACTCAACGTCGCAATACAGCCCCGAGGATTTCTTGGAGCAAGACCTCCAGTCGTCGGTACGCTGCCTCTGACCCAAGAAAATTCTGCCGGCTAACAAACCATCTTTCCAGTTTGATATCAATGTAATCGGCGTCATTCGCTCGATAAACGCGTTCCTACCCCTCCTCAAAAAGGGCGCCACCAAGAAAGTCATCACGCTGACCTCCGCTCGTGGCGTCGTCGACTTCACCCTTGAAGTCGGCCTACCCGACGCGGGCCCGTACTCCATTTCCAAAGCCGCGCTGAATATGGCGAATGCCAAATACGCGGCGAGATTCCGGGACGAAGGGTTTGTCTTCCTGGCGATCTCCCCCGGTTCCGTGGACACGACGGACGGGGCCAAGCTACAGCGTGAGTTCCCTTCTCTTAAATGGTTTTGACACTTTGCCTCGGAGTCCTGAAAATATACGCGTCGCCAGAGAAATCAGCGGTCGCAAGTACCGTCATGGCCAAGGTCCTCGCTGTGAACCCGAACTTTGCAGGTCCGCAGACTGTCGAGGAGTCCGTTGGGCTGATGCTGAAGCTGGTTGATGCGGCGACGGGCGCGGACAATGGCAAGATCATATCTCACCACGGAGACAACAATTGGCTGTAGGATACATGACCCGGTCCCACACAGGTCCTACTTACAGAGAAGCTACATGTACAACAGGTGTATGAACGACGTACAAAGCTGTCCGAAGCATATAAACATAAACGTTCATCGTGACGGTCCCCCAAATTATCCTGAGGAAGAGTCTGCAAGTTCTAAAAAAGCCTCTTCCAGCATTTCGTATATGAGTAGCGCCTGTTCTTCCCTTTGAACCATCCCCGGCCTCTGCTCCCTCAGCGAATCAATCTCATTCGCGACGAGGTCATCTCGCATGTCGTTCGGAAGCGGACCCAGCGGTGACGGCGGAAGACTAGGGGAACACGGCGTAACCGTAGCAGGAGGCAATGTCTGCGAGGGCGATACCAAACCGTGGGCGCGTAACAGCGACGACAGCGCAATGAAGGACCCCGTGCGTCCTATTCCTGCGGAACAGCCCACTATGATAGGCGGATCGGGGTCGAGGTCGGTACGTCGATCTGGAGGTACGGTCTTGTTGACCTGGTCGACTAGTCGGATAAATTTTATCAGACTAGGCCGATCTTCTGGTTTGGGTATGCCATGGTCGGGCCAGGCATGGTAGAGTAGATGTTGAAAGATGATCGGCTCTAGCTTCTCTGAGCGCGAAACCGGGGCGATTGACACCGTACTTTGCATACAGTTGGCCTCCGCTATAGCAGTGGTCGCTAATAGCGTGACCTTCAGAGGCGGGGCGGTCTGGTCGTCTTCGCAGGGCACCTCCCACGACTCCCCGATGTTGGCAGGGAAGTAGATGTGCGCCTTCTGCCGGCCCCTCTCAAAATTCGGCGTGAGCTGCACAACGGTGCGCACGCGGCTCGTGCGCGTAGTAGAGGATCCTGCAAGCAATTCGGGCGGCGGTCGTGCAATCGGCTGCAGGATAACGCTGAGGAAGGGGTGGGCTGTGTTTGGCAGCGGCGCCTGCGTGGCGATCCACCACTTTCCCCCAAACAGCTCCCTCACCCAGCTCGCATTGAGATACCTGCCCCCTTCCGCACCCCCCTCCGCGAGCTCGCCATCCGCGCCGGGGCCGACGACGACGCGCGTGCGATCGTACGGCTCGAGCTGCAGATAGCGATTGCCCCACTGGTTCTCGGGCTGGCAGCCGGCGGATACTGCGTAGTGCTTGGTGTAGTCGTCCTTTTGGAGCACGGATGCGCCGAGATGCGCGAAATGGCTCCGCGTAGTGGAGGGCTCGGATTGGCGGCGCGACGCGGTGCGCGCTGTGTCCCGCGTGCGCTCGCGTTTCGCAAGGACGCGTAGGGCGGCGCTTAGATGTTTGGGCGAATGCGACATGTGGAGCCAAGGTGGAATTGGCGAAGCCGAAGCGCTCATATTTACAGCAAACGAGGATAGTGTGTGTCGGACTGAGGAGACACTTGAAGATGAAATATCGCACTGCTCTAAATGACGCACAGAATTTCGCCGCAGTCCGCGGTCGGTATTCGGAATTTCGTTTCGTTCCTGCCATTCGACTCTGAGGGGCCGCTTTCTCTCTGAATTTCCTTTCGTTGTGTACCGTATCGAGGGAGCCTTGCTGCACGCTATCGATGCCAGATGAGGGTGTCTCTCTCGTCACCCCAGACACCAAAATAAAGTCGGTCGATTCAGATAGACTCACCAGTGCAAGATCGTTTACCGTCAAATGTGCCATAGAGTCAGCTCGACGCTAGACAAATCGGTCGGCAAGAAATATCTTACGGACGATAGTCCTGAGACATGCTGGACATCCCAGCAGGTCAGCACATTGAGTCTCGATTTTTTGCACCGTTAGATATCTAACAACGAGCGACAGGGTACACCGCAGTATATCCAACTGCAGTTCCCGCACCGCGTATTGCCCACGAGCCTTTCGATCACTTTCCAAGGCGGCTTTGTGGGTACCAGGTGCTCCGTGACTGCGATCTCATCCTCTGAGTCCCCAGGCGCTGCGAATTGGGTACCGCTGACGTCCATATACCCCGAGGACGTCAACCGCCGGCAGAGCTTCGATCTTGACACGGAGGCTCTATCGGAGGCAGGGGAAGGCGTGCAGGGCTTGAAGATAGTATTCGAGGAAAGCTCTGATTTCTTTGGCAGGATTACCGTATATGATATCAAGATATTCGGGACGGTGCTGGAATAACAGGTCTTCACAGCACACAGGAAAGACCATACACTTCTCTCTGATAACTTGCGGTTTGACGGACCAAGGTATTCGCCGGCCCTTGCCGTTTGTGTGCTACTGCTCACTGTCTGCTGATTCCGGTGTCCTGATTTTGAGAATTCTTCTGACGGTGCCGATTCATGCGTGGCGCTCGAGTTCGCAATGAACATGGTTTCACTTCCAGAGTCGCAGCGACTCTTGTCTTTGCTTTACGTTCATCTTTGGGTGCATCATAGTCTAAGCCCGATTGTGCTATGAAATGTCGAAGCTCGACCCTTTCGTCTCGATTTCGATCTCATGTCTCACAGGTGAGTGGAAATGTTTGACCGCATACTATCGAAACATTTGCTAACATATATGTAGATATCGATGTTATCTTTTTGCGCGAGAATTCGTATCCTTTCCACATGGATGGACGGATATGTATGTGCATGTAGTAGGCTCCAAGAAATGAAATCACAATATATGAAAGCGGAATACGCAACGGTACAAGCCCGTAGGAGGGAGGATCATATCTTGGACCCGGCTGCGAGTTGCGCCTGAACTTTGGCTAGCAGCAGGTTCCGCTTCTCGACGAGCGCCGGATTGCGGAACATCTTGACTCCTTCCTCCAGAAATGTCTCGGTGGCCTTCTCCAGCTCGACGAGCGCTTCCGGATGACGCATTCGTTGCTTCTCCAAGTCTGCCACGGCGAGGTCCACCCTGAAACCGTACTCCTTGTTCAGCTGCTCGAGGACAACTTCAGACGTATATTCATCGCTCGTGACGAGCACCGGGGCGTCCGTACGCAACTCCGCTACAGTCCAGACGGATAGGCACTGCGCGATTATAGCGACTGCTTTGCGATCCCCTGTACAGACAGCAATATCACGGAATTTCCGGAACTGCGATTTGAGTGGGAGATGGGGCATGCCAACGCCTACAGATGAACCAGAGGGCGCGAGTAACATATAGTCCATGGCATTAGTCTCGTCGTTATCGTTGAAGATGAATATCTGATACTGCAGTGCAGCAGTACATTTGTGGGACCGATGATACGGGGAAAAGGCCTGTACCATGAGCGGTAACGTCGAGGTTGATGCTGGTACGGTGGGACCAGAGCTCGAAGACACATGCAGCGTAAAGAGGATCATCCCAGAAATTCTGCGACTGCGTACTGATGGCGGCAGGTGTTGTGCTTATCGCCGTTTCTTGAGCATTAGACGAGGACATTGGCTTGCCACAGATAAGTTTGTGATGCAGCTTCCAATCCTTTTTCTGGCACTCTCTGCGGACAAAAATTAAAACCGTCCAAACATGAATGATGTCGAGACTCACTTCGAGCAGTTAAAAACTCGACGGCGCACACGCAGAAAGACGGATACCGTCGACTACAGCGAGTCTACAGTTTTTGCAACACATGACGCCCCTTTTGTTATCCTCCTTCTGTTGGCGAAGTACCGCCTTCACGTTACCACCAAGTGCCCGGACTTCTTGGCGAGCTTCTGGGCTAATCTTGGGCTGTAGCACGGGCACCTTTCGGTATTCCGGGGGTACGAAAGGTCGGCCCTCGACAGAGTCAAGGACGTAGTTCAAAAAACTATCTGGTATGAATAGATATATAGTCAAAGGCCCGGAGACGATTCCACGAGAAACCTACATATTAAAAAGTTCCTTGAGACTTTGAACCTTTCCTGGATGATGTGGGCCCCGTCAGGCAAGCCTTGTTGGTGGATAGACATCATTTTTTTTTTCGAAATGAGGATTAGATAGAAACTTCGGTGTTGTTGGGATCGATGTGGAATCGTCGAGGATGGCATCCTTCAGCAAGCGCAGAAACACCTTGCCTCCATTTCAAGTTCTCCATGTTTGATACGGTCACCTCATCTGCCAATATCCTGTGGAACTCGACCCCCGCTGTGCTGCAAGTGCGCACGATACCTTCCAAGAGGTGTGTTCTGCGACCTGAAGCTGACATTGAAAGCCCCCCCCCTCAGCTCTGGGCGACGTTTCGGGAAAACCGATGCTGCAGTTGGCAGAGGTCGCGCAAGTGTCCCTTATACTCGGAAAGGCTGGACTCGGCATCCGTCATGGAAGCTTGCTTAACGACCAAGCCCACATATTTGGCGATCCTGAAGCACCGGCATGCATGAGCGCGACTCGGACTGCCCAAGACTTCTCCCATTCGACAGGCTGCCGTTTGATATCTGGAGGAGCTAGGCCATGAGAATTGAGTACAGTTTTTCTGAAGAGTTTAACGTTGACATTGCCAGGTGTACGAGTGGTGTACGAGGAAGTTGAATAGTTGTAGGCAAGCGGTATATGGATGTTGTAGTTACGAAGAAAGTGCTGTAACCACACGCGTCGACGCGTTCACCGTAGGCGGCCAGCTTTCTTCCTTACTACCGACACTTTCAAGTCCGCACCCTGGCGGTCGGCCAGCTGTCTGTCTCTGACATATCTACTCCCAACGAGATATCCCATATATTCAAGGCGTCAGCTCTAGCGCCTGTACCGTTGATCGCGACGCGACACCATGCCGCGTCCGAGTCCTCTTCGGAATTTAACAACTGCGAGGCCATATACCTCCGACTACCAGTCTCTCACTCCCCGAACTCCACATTCTCGTGCAGGTCTTGCAGAGGAGGCGCTAGACGAGGTAGCGCTCGAGCCGCTCGGCGACGATGATTACAGAACGTACCGGCAACAGCAAGCCGAACCTTTGCTTGCATCGTCAGCGAGCGAGAGCTTCCCTCCTAGCGGGTACAGGAACCGAGGAGATGACCATGATATGTTCGGCGGGGAGAAAAGCCGTCTGAGCTTGCAGCTCGTTCTGTCGCGCCTGCCCGTTGTGATGGGCGGCATATTGGCGTGCATTCTGCTTGGGATGACCATTGTGTCGCTCAAGCGCCCGGATGTACTCGAGCACTATATTGGCTACGGAACCGTTGTGGAACAGGACGCTGCCACCCCACCCCAAGAACAGTCTTTGGAGCCACTTGACCCCAGCATAATCTCCTACGCTAATTATACCCAATTTCCTCTTCTGCCAACCGAGTACAAGGCGGAATGCGACAAAATCATGCACGGATTTATGCATCATGGGGCATATTGGGACAAGCCGCTCCATGGTCCCCAGGATGTGCTTCATCACGACCCAAAGGACTGGACGCTGTTCGAGCACGAAAATATCAACGTGTGCAAAAGCACTATAACGTATATGCTCGACGGCCACGTTGGCTTGCTCGCGGACTTGGCTTTAATGTCACAGGCAGCATCTCTAGCGCGGCAGGTAGGCTATGCAATGACTCGGTGCTCCTTTAATGAACTGACCGTATCACGCGCTGATAGCAAAATAGGACATTCTTTGTCGATGATACATACTGGAATCGCGGAAGGTACGTCCCAGGCTATTGAAAGCTACGATGTGGTTGACAACTTGAAAGGACAGATGGACTGACCACTTCCAGGATGTAAGGTCGCGTCAGCCAGGCCCAGAACGTGGGTGCAGAGCGCCGCCGCCCGAAGGTGAGCTGAGGTGAAAACCATACCAGATGAGTTTTCTTGACGAGACATTTTTTGCAAGAACTCGTCGCGTGCCCCAGAACTGCGAGGTAAGAGATCTCATCCCGTTGTCTCATTTCTGTCGTTCTAAATCTCGTCTCACAGACACTGGGTAAGTCGCGAAATGACAATGTGCTCAGTTTCCGGAACTGAGGCCTTATCGTGTAGGTTGTCAATTCACGAACAGCAAAGTTCCACTTTGGTCATCCGTTCTCCGAAGAATTTGAAGACCCGTTAGTTTCGTGATCCTGTCGCTCAGGACTCCTTTGACTTACCCCCGCAGTTACAAAATTGGGCTAAACCGCCTACGTCCAATGTACAATGGGGCCTACGACTCGTTCACGGAAACAATTCGACCCAACGCCGAGACTGCAGCTCTCATCCGATCTGCCAGGGACGAATTCGCCGCCGCGTATGGCGAAATCCCGTACATCAGTGTACATCTCCGACGCGGTGACCGCAAAGCCCAATCTTGGAAATACTGGGGGAAGCATGTGCCAATCCCAGACTACGTGGACGCACTAGAGGACACGTTTCGACGTCTGCTCGCGGACAAGGGATCGCGTTCGATGATATATGTTGCCTCGGACTCGCCCCCTGCCCAGTCGGACTTCATCGCTTCGCTACCCTCCTCGACGTCAGTGTACTCGCTCGCTGCGAGTAACAAGTCCGACCTCAACGATCTGGCCAGTCCGCGAGAATACGTGCAAGCAGATTTCGACCTCTTGAAGGAGGATGAGCGAATCAAATTGACGAGAGGGATGATTGTCGATTTCGCTATGTTGAGCGGATTCTGGGCGTGGCCTGGCGACGTCACTCCGGTCGCAACGATATGCACCATTACGTGAGTCATGGATCCGAATGCATTCACTACGAGTAGGACTGACGCGGCTTTCAAGGTCGAGTGTCTGCAGAATATCTGCTGTCGGACTAGGCTGGGAGACTGCTTTCGGACACGTCAAAGACTCCGGTGAAGTTGACGAGGAAGGCAAAGGCTGGGTGGAAATAGATAACAGGGATACTGTGCAGCCAGTCTGGCAGCCGTTCGAATTGTTTAATTGACTCTCGAATCTCATAAAATCATTCAAAAGTGCACCTCTATTGAACCCAGCTAGGATCCCGGAGACAGGTAATATGTAATCTATGTGTTCTGAGCTGATAGTTCAGCTAATCGTCTCCGTTGAGCTCGACACCGGGGCCCTATATGCATACCCAGCCGCATGACAGGGTATGTCAGACAACATATACCACCCAACAAGACGTATGTCCATCCAGTCCCTATTGCATTGATGATGAGATCTATCACAGACACCGATCCTGCGCCCAAGAGGCAGCGAACAATATTGTTCTGAGCAAATTGTCTGCTATCAGGACGGCAGTACAACAATGCGGGAGTTGTAAGGAACGCACGCATGCTGTTACAGAGGAACCCTGCGTCGGTACCAAGTCGACAAGGAGCGTTGATACCGCAGTCTGAATGGATATGATAAACCAGCCGACTATGTAGAAACGAAACGTCAGCCAAGAACTCGAGTGCGATAATTTGCGAGACGTACTTGCGAACTGCAATATCAGAGGTCCTGCTAGCGACACCCTTTCTTGCAGACACCATCCATAACCCATGCAGCACGCAATGAACACCGCCAAATACAACGGCACCGTGCGCATACGCGCTCTTTCAATTTCGAACACATCGTCCCTCGTCACGTCCTGCGAATCCAGCTTTTTCTCCGGGTCGTCTTGTATTTTCCGGAGCATCTGCTTCCGTACGATTTGGTAGTCCCGATCGAGGAGTTTTCCAGTGGCCAAGCTACCGCTAAACATGCCTCCGCCGATAGCAAGGAAGCACAAACCGATGGACGTCTCCGAAAGGAAAGGGTACGATGTCTTGAAAAGTGTAGAAATCGTTGCGGTGACGGCGTAGAACACGGCGTAGATGATTCCATTAAAAATGAGTAGGAGAACCAGGTCGGGGTATGTGAGCAGACGAAGAGGATTACTGGGCGGCCGCATTGGTGGTTTTTCTATTGTCGCGTTCTTCGGACGGTGCCGGCCTACGATAGGGATGAGGGGGCGGTATAGCGGGGAGGGTACGATGCTTCCGTCTCCAACGATGCAGCGCAGAGTTTCAGGCAAGAATCTACAATGATGAAAATTAGGCAATCGCCTGGTTGGATATGTGAAAAACGTACAGCACCATGGCTATGAGGCAAAACGCGGATGCGATACACAGAAACCAGAAAATGGACCTGCCACACCGTCAGAAATCGTTTATCGCGCTGCGCAAAATTTGGCAACGACATACCTCCAGCCTAGTCCGTCGGCCAATCCACCCCCGATGACGGGTCCTATGGCAGGTCCCACCTAACGCTGCAGTCGATATTTCGGTCAAAGATAAACACGAACGCGTAGCTCACCATGGGTCCTAGATTGTATAAGCCGAAGAACCCACCACGTTCAGCTCGAGTAGCAATGTCGCCGATGACTCCCGCACCTAAAGAATACTTATCAACTGTAATTTTGCGAGAAATTGTGGAAAGTTTATACCTAGTGCGATTGTGCTGGCAGAGCCTGCGGCTTGTATGCAGCGCAGAAGCATTAGAAGCCAATATGCGTCTGTAGGCACAAGCGCAAGTCCAACGCATGATACGGCTAGTACCAGTATACAGGCGAGGAATATTGGTCGTCGACCCCACCGGTCGGCCAATGTGCCCCAGAACATAGGTGCTGCAACGGAGATATTTAGTACCGTTGAGTTTTTCTGACAATTGATATACGCACAAACGCCTTGCATTATCATGTAAACAGTTACGGTGAGATTGATTAGTTCCGTAGACTTGTGAAAGTCTGCTGCAATGGTGGGGATGGCGGGAAAATATATGTTGGCAGTTAGAGGGCTTTCATCGCATATGCAAATTAGTTTTGGAGGTTAGACAAGTCGTAGGAAGGAGCTCGCTCACCTGAAAAGCCCAGCAAACGAAGCTACAGACACGATGATCCACTTCTCATTCTTCGTGAATACGCTGTAGGCCTTCTCAGTAGTTTTGGCCAGTCCATCTGCCCCTGGTATCTTCGTATCATGTGTCGATTCGGCCGAAGGCTGCTTCGCGTCGTGATTCACGTCGGTCGGCGAGTTGACGGCGTCAGGAACATTGGGATGGTTGTTCAGGTCGTTAGCATTCGTGGACATGAGCGTAGAAGGAGAGAATGAGCAACGGCGTGGACTCAGCACGCAACGACTTTTTCAGCATCTTGGGAGCGTCAAGGATAGCACAGTCAGGGGCCAATTACACCATGAGCAACAGTCAAATCCGAAATGTCCGACAAGGATGGTAAAGTTTGGCTCCGGCCGGATGTGTACCTCCGCAAAATCTCCGTGGACATACAAACTGAAATGCGCATCGGGCGCACGACCGCGGCTGAAAGCACATACTCATCTCTTACACCATGTCTTACAACCCGCTCTATGCTAGAGTAGCAAAATGAAGTCGAAGCGCACCGTGCTCTTCCAAGTTTAATTATTGGAATATGGTGAATATAGTATAGCTAAGTCACTGTCAGGCAGCGTAGCGCGTAGGAGCTTGGAAGAGATTGATTGTCACATGTAGGGAGAGACAGGACTTTCTTCTGCGCTCTGGAAATGAGATTGAGACAGGTATCAGAGAAGGCAGTAAGTTATAAATAATGGGAGCTTACTAGGGATTGCCGACTGGCGAGAAATGGGTCCGCAGTTTGCTCCCTCCCAATTCATACACCTTCACCATGGCTGACGATGTAACCAACGGGCATGCGCGTACGTCAACCTCAGTCAACGGTAAAGAAAGTTCGGACGCGTTCTTGTCCCGGATGAAATCGACGAGCATTTTGTCTGTGAGGAACGGGCAAGCTTCGAAGCCAACGCGTTGGAGGTTGCGACTCCGCGCGAGACCAGCAAACGCTTTCGCGTCTGCCAGAGAATCTCCAAGCTGGAGCGCTGAAAGACGGGGCGCCAGCTCCAACACTCGCAAGAATGCGTCATCTACTAGCTGCGACGACTCTAGTCGCAGGTCTTCGATAGCGTTGCCCCTCTCGAGGAACGCCGTCAGGATTTCCCCAAATTTCTTTATGGCCTCCATGATAACGTCCATTCTATGCCCAAGATCCCGCCTCCGGGACATGTCGGTCGGTGCCATCGCGCCGTTTATGTGGAGTGTTCGCAGACGGGGGGCTTCCATGAAACTACACGGATCGTATTTTGTGTTGATCAAGCAGAGACGGGTCATGAAAGGGAAGACGACAACTGTCTCTTCGTCCACGATCTGCGTAGGCATATAGAAAGAGTTTGGGCGGTCGAACGAGCATCGAGAGACGATCAAGCTCTCGAGGGACGAGCATGCTTCAAGGCCATCCACGAATTGGCGGGCAGACATATCACTAGCACGATCGATGGTGACAGAGCGCAGGGACCGGACTGACACCTCCCCTTCCGTTTTCTGTGGTGTTGCTCCTATGCACGTCAAGGAAAGTAAACGAGGCGCGGACTGCAGAGCAGCCCATAACCCGGGAAGCAAAGGTTTCGACTCGCCGAAATTGGGGGCGCTTCTGGATTTCCTGGCGAATTCATCCAGACAGTTGATTGTGAGATGGAGCAGCAACGGTGCCGCGTCCCACATGACTGTGAGCAAGGCGTCGGCGAGAATGGGGGAGTCCACGTTGACTATGAGCTCCTGCACGCGGTCAAAATAAGGAGAGATGCGAGCGATGGTGCTGTAGATGGTGGTGACCGTGGATGCGAGTGCTCTGACATGGACAAATACGCAGAGCTTTGCGGTCCCTGCCCGGGCGACCCATAAGTCGAGAGGACGCGTCTGTCCGCGAGTGCCGTCATCCTCTTCTTCTACACACCATTCCTCATCTTCCTGCTTCTTCTTAGAGTGCATATCCTCGGGAACGCGAACGTGCACCGCGCTCCAGGCTGCTGAGCACGACAGCACGACTCTGCGCCACTGGTGGCACACCAGACTCGCCATCCAAAGCGCGTCTTCGTCTTGAAGTGCCCATTGTACAAAGACTTCGGCGAGCAGCTCCTCAGGGAGCGTGTCGATAAGTCTGTACGGCGATTGCAAAGTAGCAGGACTAGCAGGACTCGCCATTCCGGATATGCTTGTGGACGGAAAACAAAAGTAGGAGTCCAGGTAAATTTCGCCGCGTAGTGGCACAAGTTTCGCGTTTGTGGCTGAGATGAGACGCGCTATTATGTAAGGTGCCACCAAAATTCAAATCCCCGCGGCGGCTCGACAATCCTATACATGAAAACAGGACGGTATTTGGTCGGACCAAACATTGACCCAATCGGGACAGGAAATGCTGACAAATTGCGGAACCCGGAAACATCGCCGAACAAACGCGTCGACGAGAATTGTGGCGCGCGCGTCCGACCAACGTCCGACCGTCGACGAGGCTCAAGCGCTCACCGGTCACTCCTCCTTGAGCTCGCCAATCGTTTGTATGTTGCTCGGTGCTGAGTAAAATATTCTCATGATCAATTTTGAGGTCATGAGCTCAAGAACGGTTTTTTTTGCATTCCTCCTTCATAATTTCAGATGCCTCTACTTGGGTAATAGTTTCTCTTATATTGGAGATCTGCAGCCTGGATGAGGCAGAACAAATCGTTGGAAGAGGTCTGCTCAGCCTTGACGCTCCGCGGAAGGCATCTGAACACGACAATGAAAGGTCAGTGTGTGCACTGAGTTGAGCGTGAGGGGTCTTCAATGAGGTCATACCGGGTTGGGAGAGTGCGCCGTGCGGGTCTAATCTTACAGTACTTACCTCCCATGTACCATGTACCGGGTCAATCGAATGAAACATATGTAGCGAAAACTATTCAGATCTCTGCGAACAAAGAAAAACGTCTCGCTACATGTAAGTACTCCGGAACCTGTGCTTGCACGGGTCACATAAGCTTGTAGTAATCGATACTACTACTTACTGAACCTATACACTACCTATACTTACTGGCCAACAGCGCACGCCGCATACATATCATGCCGTCCCCGGTAGCGAAGAACTTGTCTCCACTTTCCATACAACTTGGCTTTCCGGATTACAGAAAACAACCTATGGAATGGGACAAACATTGGGCACGCCAAATCGAGTTCGTCTACAACGGATCGCGCGACTTCGTGAACGAGGTGCTCGTAGCTGGACAGATCGACCAGGAGGCCGAGTCTTTACTGTCTACTCACAGGGAAAAGATACGTGATCTGTGCTTACTCCAGCATAGATTCTCCCAGAGCGCCTCCGAAATGCTTGTCGCAGAAAATCTTGAGTCTAGATGGCTTTCGATAAGTGCTCCAAGCCGGAGAACGCATCTGCTAGAAGGCATCGTGCGCACCTGCCGCATGGATGGAATAGAGCAGCAACGGTTATTCGCAAATGAGGTGACCGTCTCCAACATGGAGAGAAACGGCGGAATCACTGCGTTTTCTGCAAGATGTGCCTCCTCGGGGATGGTGCGCGACAGCGGTACTGAGTTGATTGTCTTGGCCTATGTCTTGACTGTCAGTGCTGTCCCTGGTGTCGAATATTGAAATTGAATTTAGCCCGAACGATTCCGACGCAAGGCCGCCGTCCAACGTCGGATCGGAAGTATGTCCATATAGTCTGTGTTGTGGGATCGTCTACGTGTCTCGTTTTCGCTGTCTACACTCTTGTCTGCTGATCTCCGCGGAACTGTACATATCTACGGTCTTTTCTGTCTTTGCTGTCCCATCGCTGTCCTGTTCACAATCCATGGCTCTGATTTTGCATGAAGATGCACTTGCAAGACACCCACCAGCATGCCCGCCGCCTCGAAGTCGAAATTCGGTTATCACAGAGCTGCTCCCCTTCGACCTCGTCGACGTCCTACGCCGCCGCCGCCGCCTCTCGGGCCCCTTGACAGGTGGATAATGCGTCAAGAGACTCGCTCTAACGCAACATTGCACGCGGGGTTCATGGAATTGAAGGAGGACGAGGTGCTATGCACACTCGAGAAGATCCGTGTTGAAGTGAGTCCTGGCGTACTGCTGTGCAAAAAAATTACCTCATGCTGTGTTCGAAGGGCGAGGACGACGATGGTGTCTTCAAGGATCCGGATACCCTGAAGCTTGTCATGACATTGAAGGTCCCCTCCGATCTCATGGCCTTCCCGGTAACGCTTTCTCGCACCAGCCCACCGGTCACGTTAGCCACATTTTGGAACGATGGCGAGCAGGATTATGCTCCATATTGGGCTCGTCAACCCAGGAGTATCCTGATGTTCCGACACGATCGCGCAAAGATGGTGTGCAGGCTGGTTCACACTGCGCTCCGTAAAAGTATTGATTCATCCGATGTAAGAAGTCCCATACGTTTTTCTCTCAACACTCGTATACTATTAGCTAATTCAATGCCTGTTGCATAACAGGAACAGTTGCAGCAGGTCATCCGATGGGCTCATGCTGCGTCGGTAAGTGCACTCGTATCTGTCCTTAATGACAGTTGCTCACATCCCCTGCCAACAGATCGGAACTCAAGTCGGAGCTGCTCAGCTTGGGCTTGCGACGCCCCGGAAGCGGTCATATTTGATGGTGTGCCCGCCGCGTCCCGAGAGGAATCAACTTCTCGAGCACGTTCGGAGGGAGGAGTCGCCTACGCCGGAGAGGAGGCGTTGGCCAGTCAAGTCCAACACTTGATGCTCTATGATTTGCAGTTGATACTTTGTATTTTGTGCTGTACAATCCCGGCGTCGCGTCCATCTGTGGTAGCATATACAAGGTTTACGTGTTCATTACCGTGGGACTCTGTGCAGCGCTCTGCACACCACGTTTTGGGTTTGTATGCCGGACAGGAAAGACAGCGGGGGCGCTTACTCGTGCGCGGAGGAGTCCCACTCAGTTTTCCTGAAGAGCTACACCCTCGTTTGACGTCCCTCCCAAATCATATCCGCCTCGCCGACTCAGTTGTTTAAAGCTTACGGTCATTCAACGACTTCAACGTGAATCTTCAAGGTGCAGGTCGTCCTGCTGCCGTCTCGTCGGTTAGCAGTCTGGCTGCCTCGCCGGGGGCTAAACTTGCGGTAATCGTGCACGCCAGCCTGCGCATGTGGAGAATGCCTTGTCCTCTCGTAAAGAATTCCAATGGTATGTGCTCAATAAATGTGTTTAGCTCTTTTTTGATTTTTTATGTGTCTCATTCAGGCGACTCGTAACCAAGTCTCATGCCCTTGCGTGACCTGTAAGGGTGCTAAAGTCGACCCATGGATCAAACGAGAGCACGATAAGCAAGCACGTCGCCAACGTAGCGCGGGTGCCCGACTGTCTCGAGAGGGTGCTACTAGTAGCACATCGGCAAGCCCAGCATTTCCCTTCGCACGTTCAGCACACCCTTCAAATGTGAAGAAGTCCAAGCAGTCCGGCGCAGTACCCAAGAGCCATGATATGGCTGAGTCTCGCGCTCTCGCGCCTGAATCTGGCCCTTGTGACGTGCGATAACACGCCAGAAGGGACAGTACCAGGGAACGCTGGCGGGGACGACGCGTCGCCTATGTGGTAAGGACTCGAGGGAGCGCCGCGAGTGAGCAGTCAGTCCGTGGGGCACGCGGACTCTCAGGAAAGCCGTGAGAGGCCGACGCACCGCCGTGCGTAGGAAAGCCGTACGCGCGGGGGAAAGCTGTCGAGGAGGCGCTGCAAGCCCTAGGGGGTCGAACGGCTCGTAGAGAGGCCGTAGAGTCCCAGATGGAGGCGCGACCAAGTCCAGCGCAAGACAACCAAGCTCTCGAAGGCTTCTTAGGGCGGATCGAGAGCGTTACGCAGGCCACAAGGGCTCTGAGGGGTTGTCTGGCGCTGAGGCTCGTGTATATATGGTGGATGCAAGAAAGATGGTAATATTCGACGTGTCCGCTGTGTGTTATACATGAGGAGGGGCTTAGGACGTAACGACGTAACAAGAGACGGTAAGCGGTAAGTACGTATGAGTCAAGATATGTGTCGGAAGAGCCTTTCCCGGCGTAATCGCATCTTACAGAGCCCCCCACTTAGCCTTAACGGCTCGCGCGTTCTGGTGTCACGATGTCGCGGAGCGCGGATCCGTCCCAGCTGCTGTGGAACCTCTCGACGAAGGATTGCGACAGTGTCGTCCAGTCGTCGCGTGATAGGTCCTCGACAGGGGCTGGGTTGCGGCGATTGTAGGTACGGATGTACTGCTCCCAGTCGCCTACCGAGCGAGGCCGTGGATTGTCGTCGCGAATCTCCTGGAGTATGTTCTGGAAAAATTCCTCGCACTTGGGATTCCATTCTCCGCGCCAGTGAACGAGCTTGTCAAACTGTTTCGGCGATGGCCATAGCGAACGCTCAACCCGCCTGTCCTCCCTGCCTTCCACGGCGAATCGTCCCAGGAGTATGTCCTCTTCGTATTTGGCGAGCATCTCGTCGCAGGTCTCGGTGTCCAGGCGTGTAAAACCTCTGTTGAAGCGTGTTACCTGAATGGACGGGCCACGCAGGGCGCTCTCTATAAGGCTCAAACCTCCGAACAGCCACGCTATCCTGGCCGGCAAGCCGCCGCGATAGATGAATCCGCGTCCATGGGGCCGGCTCAAGACGCCGTTGACCGAGTTCCTGTAGCGCAGAGAGATATCTCGGCCTGTTCCAGCAGAGGAGATGCGCTCGTCCCTAAAGTCCGGTTCGTAATACATGCAAATCGACTCGGGAATGATGAGGGAGGTGGCGGGCGCGAAGATGTGGGTCCGTGAGCGGGGAATTTCGATAGAGAATTCCAGGCACTTCTCCAAAGCCATACGTAGTATAGCTCGCTTGTCGAGGGAGCGGTCCTGCACGGCCCAGTAGCGTAGTCTGACCTCGGTCGATAGAACTGGAATGAAGAGCACTCCGTAACGGATGAGGTTTTCATTCCATGTGTGTGACGGTGCGCTCGAGTTAAGCGCGTACGCGGTCAGCGAGCGGGTCCAGGGCTAGTCGAACGCCTGACGAGAGACAGCTACCGAGCACTGGTGTGCGAGCAGTCCGCGGTCGAGTGTTCGTCGTAGTCGTACGTCGCTTCACGGAGCAGAGCGGAGTCTCCGGTCTGAGCCTTGAGACTACGTCTACCACCGACACTCCGGTCAAGCCGTGGGTGCTAGTAGTCGACGCGCACGCGTTCCGTGAGTGAGCGGTATCGGAGCAGACGCGACGATGACAAGTCGCGAGAACGGGTAAGAGGAGACGGGGAATTCAGATATAAACTAGGGCTGCCCGGCGCCCTGCTCGGTTCTCAGGTTAACAGAGCTAGGCGTATACGTTGGGCAAAAAGAAGATATATTCGTCCAAGGCGGCAGCGCCAGGTTATACTACAAAACATGAGGAGAACACGCCTTGATATGGCGCGCGGAACGCTACACAATCAAGCAAGCGTCGTGAGTAAAGATTTCGTAAAGTCGTTCATAAAGAGAATAGATCGGATTTGAATACTGTCGTCGAGATGTCGATATGACGCCCTGCCGTTACATAGCCCCCCTAGCGTTCAGTGCGGCTGGTATCGAGCGTTTGAGAGTGAGGCGACTGTGACGTTGTCCCAGGATGCTGAGAAGCGGTTGAGCTGCCCGCGATGCTTCCTCCACGAAGCGGTCGTCAGCGGCGGGTGGTCGAGTTGCCGCCGGGTTTCCTTGCGAAAGATCTGCTTCCAGTCGCTTGTGCTCATCGGGCGAGTCTTGCCCTCCTCGAAGCTCCGTACGATGCGTTTGAACCAGCCTTCGGCGCGCTCGTTCCATTCTCCCTGGAATATTCCCGATTCCTCCCAGAGCTCAGGCGGAGGCCAGAGCCAGTGGTCAGTCGTTTGGCGAGCGCCCGTCTGCGCGAGCCCGAGTAGTAGCCACACTTCGGGTTCCGAAACTTGATCGTCCGTAGTGCGGATATCCCCGTGTGTCACTTGGCCTCTGCTGTAGTGGGACACTTGAACAGAGGGTCCTTGCATGGCACGTATGACTAGGTCGAGCCCCCCATATTCCCAAGCCAGACGCGCGATGATGCCCCCTTTGAACAAGAAAGCGCGCGCATGTGGGCGGCTCAGAAGTTCGAGCACCATGGTTTGGTATCTGTCACGGTACTCGTATCCCGTGAGGTTGTGGGCCGCTAGGGTCTCCGTGCGTCCTAATTGGTAAAAAGTTGCGGCGCGTCTTTCCAGGTTAGAGAGAGGCTGAGGCGCGAATGACTCCGCTACCGACGTTGGCACCTCGATACGGAATGGCAAGCATCGTTCCAGAGCCATCCGTAAGACTTGGGGGACGGACAGGGGATGATCGGCCGTGAGCACCCAGTACCGCATGCGCACCTCGCTGGCTACGCTGGGCAGTAGCAGGCGACCCTCCGCTAGGTAATGCTCGTTCCAGGTATACGTCGGATCTATTCGGAGGACACTGTCCTTGGCGGTGTAGCGGTCGAGCACTTGAGCTAGGAGCGCGGTGAGTGCATACGTGGTGAGATCAGCTTCGTCCGAGTCGTCCCCGCCGGTATCTTCTTGACCTCCTTCAGAACCCCGGTCCAGGGATGCCACGTACTGCTCTGCGAACCCCGTGGAGAGGCGCTCTTCGAGGCATGGTCCCGTACTAGGGGACGGACTCCGTAGTCGGTCACCCAGCGCATCACCAAGCCGCCTGTGAGTGGACGAGCCCGTGGAGGAAGGGGGATAAGGGCTAGCTTGCGCACGTCGTTCCGAACGGGAGGATGACGCGGCGGACGAAGGGCGTCTACGGGTAACCGCGGGTACGGCTACTATGGACGTGGTACGGAGATATGGCGGATAGCCTGCCTCGGGTCTCTTGGCAACGACTCCCTGGGGTGTGCTTCGTACTGGCTGAACGCGCGCCCGAGCTCCCGTTTCTTCGTCGTAAAAGATGTCGGGGTTGTGCGGGGCGTAGTCGAGCTTGCCTATCTCCCTCAGACGCCGGTTGATGTTTCTTTCCTTACGCAGGAATTCTTCATCACGAAAGGACGCATCCGCCGATACCGGTTTGAATCGATAAATTCGACGGATACCCGAGCCCGGGTACTTGATCTCCTTGAAGAAAAAGTGGGCGCAGTAGTACTCGATCTCGGCGGCGTCGTGCAAAGTCCGCCACGTCCAGCCTTCGAAGTCCATGACGCTGGTAACGATGGACGAGTCGTCCGCGGGAAGGATTCGAATTCCCGCTTCTACGTCCTTTCTCTTGCGCTGAAGAAAGGGGTCGAAAGCCAAGGGATGATTCTCAGGATATTCGGCGTCGAGGTCTTCCGAATCCTCGGTGTGAATGACATGCAACCGGGTAGGCGGAGAGGCGTCAGGAGGGGGGTCGTCGACGTCGAACGCCGCCGTCCACCGTGGCGACAAGCGGCCGAAGCGGGGATCGTCCGATTCCGACTTCGTCCACGGATAGGCGGTTGGGACACCGTGCTCGACGAGCAGGGGTAGGTTGATCTGCTTCCAGTCACGCACGGGGTCGATCAGCACCCCTCTTTTGAGCATGCGTGCCAGCCCGAACACCCGATATAGCTCCTTCGAGCGCTCAGAGATGTCCAGCTCGTAGACGTTATAGATGGCGCAGATCCAGTTCAGCCAGCCTAGCGCGCTGGCCATCTCCACCCTGCAGATCACGAAATTGTACACGGCGTCTTCCTTCGCGTCGAACGTCTCAGCGAGCAGGTTAGGACGAAAGTTAGGCTGCGATCTTCCGGGGATGTTCTTCTCGTCCGGGTAGTTTATAGCGTCTGCGATTTCGTCGACGACCGCTAAAACCTCAGCTAGGTCCTGAACCGCACGCACGGCTACTTCTGGGTCGGTTCGCCATATGCTTTGCCCCGGTATGGAGCCATCTTCGCTGACGACTGGTGCTTCCTCCGTTTCCCCGGGCAGGAACCACTCGTTCATCCGAGCCGTCGAAGCGGGGATGTACGGGAACCAAGGACACGGGGGTCGTACCAGTCGATGTTCTGCGTAGGATCGACGCGTTCGTATCTTCCCGTGTTAAGGTCAACGGTGTATCGCCGCTGGAAGATGTGGTCTTTGTCGAGGCTGTAAGCGCCGGGGGGAATGTCGATGTAAGGATCGTTCAGACGAATCCACCGTATCCCTTCGAAGGTGGATATAGTTGCGCGGGGAATCTCGCCGTCAGAGTTGCGGTAGTAGCGGGAGTCGCCCATGATCCTGCCTTGTGCTTTTGAGGACGGTCAAGGCCTTTCCTCAGCAGTACCTCGGGGGGACGAAGCCGGTCAAGCCTTGCTTCTACTGCGTTGCGGGCGTGTAGGATCGTCGAGCTGGGCAGCGACTTGGGTTCTGCGAGACAGGACATTGTCAGTTTTCTTCGACTGTATAAGTGAGACCGATATTCCGATGTGGCGTTAGTCGTAAGCGAGATCATGATGGATAAGGATCGTGTGGTGTGCGTAACGCAAAGATGGAGATAAAACAAAGAACGATTAAAGAAAGAGGGACCGCGGGCACGGCCTCGGCGGTAAGATATTCATAGATAAGGTCAAATGCGGAGAACAAAGGGGAAAATGGAACTCAGCGAATACCCGCTTGCTTCTTGTACTCGCGCAGGAACTCTGGCGCGTTACGCAGGTTCTTCTCTGGCTCCCAGGTGTCGTAGAGCGGCGTGTAGCCCTTCCATCTGATCAAGAATTCGTTCTTCCTCGTGGACTTGTTGAACCGGTGGCCTACGATGAATTCCACCTCGTATTCCTCCGAGACCGGCTTTTGCGCGCGGGTTTCTGGCAGGGTTGCTCGTTCACCGAAAGCCGGAGGTGAAGACGAATATCGTCGTAAATGTTCGAGGTTGAAAATCGGTGAGCCGGGGTACTTGTCGCTCATCCGAAGTCGGTAGGTCTTCGGGCTCAGCTTCTCCGTGACTTCGAAGGGCCCTATCCAGCGTTGAACCAGCTTGGCGCCTTCGCCCCTCGATTCTACCCACTCGAGGGAATGGGGGTTAACTAATACCAAGTCGCCCGTTTCGAATTCGTCGAATCGCCGGCCCGCGTCGTGGGACCTGGCTTGCTTCTCTTGGGCCTTAGCAATTGCCAACCGCGCGTTTTCGCGATGCATCGAGAAGGCGTCGATAAAGCTCTTGGCATCCGGGTGTGTTGAGTATGAAGAGAATCCCCTTGCTCTCTCGTAGCTAAGCAAGTCCAGTGGCCCTGTGGGACGGAAGCCGTAGAGCAAGAAGAAAGGGCATCAGGAAAATCAAACTGGTTCCAAAGTTGCTATAAGTTGCTCTAGATTACCCTAAGTTGCTATATAGCTCATATAGTTCACATAGACACTATAGGTAGGTGCCAACTATATAGCACCGGATAGATGGCACCTTTTGGGTGTTGTGCTATTATAGCTCGTATAGTTACACTAGATTCCAGTGATTTTACAGCATTTTCCCTTGCTATAATAGCTATAACAGCTCTAATTGCACATATAGAGGTAGGTTCAAAATCGATTTATTTGTGCTAATTTAATACAAGTACTAGTCTACTATTATAGCCCACATAATGCAATCATGACCAGTATGATTCCTACCCTCACAAACAGCAAACACAGGGTGGTTAGCACATTATCCTTGCAAATAGGTTCCACAACTCACCGAGCCTTCGGCGTCCCACCGCACGCGACGCAAAGATGGTTTTTGCCTATATGGGGCGACACATACAACATAATGTCAGTAAGATAGGTCCGAGCTACGCCCTGAGGGGATAAGGAAAAAAATTAGGAATTGAGAGAGAGAGTAGAGGGGGGGGAGTACACTTACCACCAAACAAGTAGCAGCGCCCCGGCGTCGCAGCTCATGTTGCCCAGCTACCCACAAGAGTGCTGGTGGTGGGACACTTGAAGCTGGCATGAGCGTCAGCATTTGGGAGGGGCGTTTATAAAAGGGCACCGGCAACGAGCGCGCACTCCACAATACGCGGCGCGACGCGAACATGGCGGTAGCTTGTGAGCATGTTTTCAACAACAAAGAAAGATAATGGTACTCACCTTGAATGGAATGAAATAGGATCACCCCAGTCCTAAGCTGAGGATGGTGAGTAGGGAGTCACTTGTCGTCGTCCAAGACAATGAGCATGAACGTTGAGAGTAAAGCAAAGAATGAAAAATTGACGTGGCATCAATGTGCAGAGTCCTGCAATCATTCCCACGCTAATTTCCCGCGCGTCGACTCGTCGAATTTCTCTAAGTCCATTCTGTCATCTTATCTTCCTCCAGGCTCTTTCCACCACCGTCTGGACCGTCGACTTATTGCAGAGTAGCGGGCGTTTGTGACGAGGTCTCGCATAGGTGAGTAATACTGAGTTCAATTTTGATTCAAGTCGTTGCTAACACATGTACACCCCCTGCAGCACCACAGACGGCGCGCACACGCACACCATGCCCCGCCGCACTCACAAAACGGCGCGCCGGCACGCTAGGTCCCGGCAACAAACTACAGACGCCCACGCCCGATCACGCTAGCGCAAGCGGCAAAGACGGTGCGCATTCACAAAACATTCGGACAGCGCCATGGCCAGCACCGGACCACCAACGCCAACGCACAAAGCGGCAACGGCGCGCACGCCTGATCACGCCAGCGCGGCGCGCACGCACAAAAACGGCGGCAACGGCCACGGTCCCAGTACCCAACCACCAACGCCCATGCGCAAAACCGCGACAGCGCGCACGCGCAAAACGACGGCGACGACACAGAATCCCTAACGCAAACCCGCGACGGTACGCGCAAAACAACCAACACCGGCACGGTCCCAGTACCGAACCACCGGCGTCGACGCGCAAAACACCAGCGCAGCACCAGAGGCGGCGCGCACTCTCGACGGCGCTCACGCCCGTGGGCGTTTTGACGGCACCCACACCCTGCGTTTTCGACGGCGCCCGCACCCTCACCGCCCTCGACGGCGCCCCGCGCCCCTGCACACTCTCGACAACGCTCACGCGCGTGCGCGTTCTCAACGGCGCCCTTGTGCGTTTTCAACGCTGCCCGCACCCTCACCGTCTTCGACGGTGCCCCGCACCCCTGCACACTCCCGACAGCGCCCACGCATGTGCGCGTTTCGACAACGCCCACGCGCGTGGGCGTTTTCAACGGCGCCCTTGCGCGTTTTCAACGGCGCCCGCACCCTCGACGGCGCCCCGCGCCCCTGCACACTCTCGACAGCGCCCACGCGTGTGCACGTTTCGACAACGTCCACGCGCGTGCGCGTTCTCAACGGCGCCCTTGCGCGTTTTCAACGCTGCCCGCACCCTCACCGTCTTCGACGGTGCCCCGCGCCCTTGCGCGTCTTTGACGACGCTCGCGCCCTCACCGTCCTCAACGGCAACTACGCCATTGCGCACTCTTGACGACACCCGCGCCCTTGCGTGTTTCGACAACACCCGCAGCCTCTCCGTTCTCGACGACGCCCGCGCTCTTGCGCGTTCTCGTCGGGACTCGGCACCCCGCCCTTGCGCATTTTTGACGGTGCTCACGCCCGTGCGCGTTTTTCATGACGCCCGCGCCCTCCCCGTTCTCGACGGCACCCACGTCCTTGCCGTTCTCAACAGCACCCCCGCCCTTGCACATTTTCGACCACGCCTGCGCTTGCACGCGTTTCGCGCAGCGCAAGAGGCGGCGCGCACTCGCCAACCGGCCACGGCGCGCCACAATCCCAGCAACAACCGACCAACGCCCACACCCGATCACGCCGGCGCGCTCGCGCAAAACAGCGGTGGCGCGCTAAGTCCCAGCAACAAGCCACCAGCGCGCGTGCGCAAAACGGCGACAGCACAGCACCAAACCGCCTACGTCCACCGCTCGATCACACCAGTGCAGTGCCAGAGGCGCATACGTGTGGATGGTTATCATCATAGTAGAAATATGTAGTGTATAGCATTGCTTCAATACACCTATTTTGGATTGTACTTCAATTTTACACCTATAATAACTATGCAATCTATAGGAGCTATGGAAGCTATACTAGTAACTTAGCCTTTTATTAGTTTCAATGTGCTTTTGCTTACAGTAGCTATAGGAGCTCTTATAGCTCTTATAGCAACAAAATTGCATAAAGGAGCTCTTATAGATGATCTTATCTCGACTTTGTCTATATAGACAAAGTGATTTTCCTGATGGGCTTTCCCCGGTCGAGGCATGAGGGTTAGAGTTGTAGGCGAACTCCAATAGGTGTAGCCAGTCCGCCCACGAGGACTTGTCCAGAGCTACATAGGCTCTCAGCATCGTCTCCAACGTCTTGTTCACGATTTCCGTTTGTCCATCATGCTGGGGGTGCCGCGCCGAGGAAAGCGACATTTTAGTCTTCAGATAGCGAGTGACGCCATTCCAGAAGTCCGAAGTCCATCGGGGATCCCTGTCGGAGATGATCGTCTGAGGGATTCCGTACTTCGTGACCACCTCCTTGACGAACGTCCTTGAGAAGCCGTCAGCGGTCAGACCCGAGTTGGTTGGAATGAACTGCGCGTGTTTAGTTAGCCTGTCCACTGTTACCAGGATCGCGTTAAATTCCTTGGACCAAGGAAGATTTACGATTAAATCCATCGACACCGATTCATACGGTCTTGTAGGTATCGGGTTCGGGATCAGGAGACCGTGCTTGGAAAAGTTGGCAGGTTTAGTTTTCTGACATATATCGCATGAGTTGCAGAAAAGTAAGATTTCCTTCCGCATTTGCGGCCAGAAGAATTTCCCGCTCAGGACTTGCCATAGCTTTTCCGGTCCAGCATGAGCCGTGTTCACCGCTGACTCGTGGGCTTCACGGAGGATGGCCGCTCGTTGACTGCTGGGTACGCATAGCTTTGGTTGAAAGTCCGCGTCACGAAAGAACAGTAGTCCTCTCTGATCCTTGTAGTACCGTTTCCCCGCATGCCATTTATCGTTGCTGGACTTGGGGTCGTTCCAGCGCTCTTTGAAGGAGACGTCCGTCTTGTAGCCGTCGACGAATTCTTGGATATAGCCATCGTCTATGGCTACGAGAATGTTAGGCGGTGGATGTGAAGCCGCCCAGTACTGTTCAGATAGGTCCAAGAGCTCTTCGACGGCGTCGGTGCGTGTCTCGCCCTCCCCCCCGTCTTCTTGCGAAGAGCCCGGGGTTGCAGCCGGTCTAGCCTTGCTGCGGGCGGTTCCTAGGATCGGTCTAGCCTTATCCTTCTTCGCTCGTCGACGCGATTTCATCGAAGCGAACGCGGATGGACAGTCTTCAATCAGGTCAGCGAGCGTGGTTGCGCAGAATACCGCGTTCGGGACCTCCGGGTATACATTCCTCGCATTCAACGACGCCTCCGTGTATGACGCGGCTTTCTGCGCTGGCCGGTAAGCGTCTTCCTGCGCGGAAGCGAGGTTCGTGTCTGTCACGATGGGGATGTTGTCGTCTCTTTCGGGCGAGAGATGTTGAGGAGGGGCGCGCGGCAGTCGGGACAGTGGATCCACATTTGAGTGAGCGCGTCCGGGTCTGTGTATAATTTCGAGGCCAGGCGCGTACGCCGAATATACGGCCCCCCACGCCGCGAGACGGCGGTTGGCGTTTTCGTACGTTCGCGCCCATTGGAGCGCGGAATGGTCGGTGATTAGCATAATTCGTTCGCCCTCAATAAACGGTTGGAACTTTACTAGACCTTCCTTCGCGGCTAACGCTTCGCGCTCCGTGGTTGAGTAGTTGCGCTCGGCGTCTTTGAAGGAGCGTGACCAGTACCCTATCACGCGTTCTACGTGCACGAAGGTCTCGTCTAAGGATCCTTTCCAGGAATCTGTCGGGACGTCGTTTACCTTAGTCGACAAAGTGATCGCGAGTTTCGGGGGGGGAAGGCCTGCGTCGTAGGCCTTTCGCAAACGCTCGTATGCCTTTGTTCCCTTGAGGTCCTTGACTTGGATCGGCTGTACTTGTTGCAAAGCACAACCGAGAGCTTCGTTAGATGCGTCGGTGTATAGTCTATAAGGGAGACCTTGCACGGGGTGACCTAGGACCGGAGCGCTTCGAAGCGCTTCCTTAGCCGCGTGAAAGGCGTAGTCTGATTCTCGGTTCCACTCCCACTTCCGGTCCTTTCGCAGCAGCTGGAAAAGCGGTGCGCAAATGCCCGCGTAGAAGGGGATGAAGGCGGAAAAGTAGACCACCATTCCGAGGAACGTCTGTAATTCCGACAGCCGCCGCGGCCTCTCTAATTCGAGGATTGCCTTCACCTTCTCCAGGTGCGTCGAGAGGCCGAGTCGTGACACCTTGTGTCCCAGCAGTAGAATAGAGGAATAAAACAAGTGGCATTTAGTTGGCGATAGGGTCAAGCCCGCGTCCTCGATCGCTCCGAGCACTTTGTCCAGATGGTCTATGTGCTCTTCGTACGTCTTAGAGAAGACGACGATGTCGTCGATATAGACCAGACAAAAGAGCCAGAGGTACGGCGCGAGGATGGATTGCATGAGTCGTTGGAAAATGGAGGGTCCATTCCGGAGGCCGAAGGGCATGCGCCGAAATTGAAACAAGCCTTTGTGCGTTCGAAACGCTGTTTTCTCGACATCGGCGTCGGAAATCTGCAGTTGCGTGAAACCTGACAGGGCATCCAATGACGACAGTACTTGTGCTCCCGACAAAGTCTGCAAGATCTCAGACTGGCGTGGGATGGGGTATTCGTCCCCGATAGTCACTGCGTTCAGCTTGCGATAATCAACGCAGAATCTCGGCTTTCCGTTACGGTAAGCAATGACCACGGGGGCACTCCAGGGGCTGATTGACGGTTCTATAACCCCTTGCTCGAACCACTTTTCTAGCTGCTCTTCGATGACTAGTCGTTTCGCCGGGGAAGATCCGTACATAGGTACGGCAATCGGCTGTTGACCGTCCACAGTCCTAATGTGTACTCTGAAGGTTGGATGATGGCCTAGTCGACCGTCAAATCCGAACGCTCGCGAACGACGACGCAGCATATCAAATGCCTTCTCTTTCAAGTGTTCGGGAAGGGACCCCACGTCGATCAGTTTCTCGATATCGGCCGAGGAGTACTGCTCGGTGTCGGGCATTTCCGCCGTCTTCGGCCCCCACATGTTCTCGTGGTCGTCTTCTTCGCTGCGCTTTGCTTGCCCTTGCGCGTTGGGGGTACTTGCGCCCTCCGCGTCCAGCGATCGCTCATGCGGCTCTTTGCTCGGCGGGGCACGGTGTTCTTTGCCTTCGGGCGTTTCAGACTTTACTACCGGAGACTCAGCCATCCGTCCGTCTCTTTCGTCGCGCGCTTCCTTCAGGTTGACGTCGAGAATAGTTACTAAACGCGCCGTGTCATTCAGCAGGTCCTCGAGATGTTTGAGGTCTCGAGGAGTGTCGAAGTATTTGCTCGCCTGCGCAATGGTGCCGATAACTTCGCCTTTGCGAATCATACGAGGTTGATCTGTTGGGTTACTGATCGGGACCATGGGCTGCGCGCTGGAGAAGAGTACGTTCGGCACTGCGAAAAACGATTCATCGGCGTTTGCTAACAGTGACTTCTCTAGGATCCATTCATCGTGACAGTCAAAATTCCCGTCGAGTCCTATCGTCTTGAAGGAGTGGGGCAGGATCCGATAGTCGCCGTCCGCCCTGACCGTTGCGCTATCCGCGCCGAATTTGCGCTTGCGCCGGTGACGTTGGGCTTTATTGCGACGGTGTGTTTTCGCTCTCACAAACTTTCCCTCCTTCTCTGAGTCGACCTTCTTTCGAACTAGAGCCGGGTCGTCCGTTTTTCCTACTCCTTGCGCTGGGACTTGATATCCCGTGCTGCCAAAGCGTATGTATGTGCCTTTCTCAACATTGCGCGTCACCCCAACTTCGAAGTTCACTTGATAGTCCTCTCCCAGCAGGATCGGCACGGACATGCCGGGGACGATGTACGCCTCGGCTTCCGTTTCTACCAGCTGTCCGTCCGTAGTCGTCATGAATATGGGTACCGTGATGTAGCCGCCGATAGCCGCGTGGTTGTTGGTGAGCTGCCACAGCTTCGTCTTCATTCCTTGTCTGATCCGCGGCGGCGACGGCAGCGATCTGTAGTAGTCCTCGGACATGAGGGTGATGTTCGCGCATGAGTCCAGCCTCAGATCCACGGGTGCGTTCTTCGTCGACCCGATGTACCCCTTCGTGGACAATACCGAGTCACCGAACGCCGAATACCCAGGCTTGCGTAGTCGTTTCTTCTGCAAGCGGATAGTTGGCGAGGGAGTAGGGGTTTCGTGAGCCGGTGTGGCGGGCTCGCCAGCGTCCTCTTCGACTTCCTGCAGTGGGGGCAAATCGTCATGGGCGGTGGTACCTTCATCAGTATCGAGGGGAACTGTTACATCCTCTACCAAATACACAACTGCCTTTGGCTTGACTTTAGCAACCGTGTCGCTTTCGTCAGTGATTGTCTCGATAGTGACTCGGCGATCAGGAGTCGTTGTCCGCGCACGAAAGGGTGGGCTAGGGACGGTCACAGCCTTTCCCATCAGAGCCTCCTTTTTCGAGTCCGGATTCCATGACTCGTATTGCGCGGCTTGCTGCGACATCCTAACCTCACGGTCAAGAGCAATATCACGCTGGAGACCTTCGCGGTCGAGGTAAAGGGACGTAACCACTTGTGCCATTAAAACGTCGTAAGCTCTGGTATATACAGTTTCTTCGTCGGCAGGACGATCGGAGTGTGTAAAGGAGGCATTCACTGTTTTCTGGCGCTTGTTGATGTAGATTTCGAACATAGGACATTCGCGGTCCCAGTGTTTGGGACTACCGCACACCTTGCAAGGCGAGGGCGGTTCTCGGGACATAGCCGTGTCGCGATTCTGCATAGGGAAGGGGTAACCTCCCGGCGGCGGAGGGCGCTGTCGTTTCGCGGCAACTGTGTACGCTTCGAGCAGGACAGGATCCATTGCCTCGTCCTTCGCGTCGGCTGGCGCGTCAGAGTTGGCGACCGTCTCGAACCTTTCGGAGTCGAACGCTTGATAGAGGTCGCTATGCCCTTCCACGTCGTGTGCTGTCGCGTTGAAAGGTCGGCGGAAGGAGTTGTTGCCTGCGCGGAGCATTCTCGATCCGTCCGCGTTGAATCCCATCTTCTGTAGCAGGGCCGCTAGATCGCTGTATGACACGTTCTGTGCCCCAAAACGATTCGCGCCCCGAGCGGCTTCGACCAGCGCTGCCTCGTGCTCTGCTACTCTGAGATGCAGCGTTACCGTGTCCTTGATACTCTCCGCGACTAGTAGATTCTTCCAGACCGTGGGGGCAGCGAGTAAGATCATGCGTACTTCTTCCGAGCTCCCCGGAGCGGTCTTCGTCAGCATCCTTGCATGTAGCGCGCGACGATGTACGAAGCTCTGTGGCGATTCGTTCTCGAATCCTTTCTGCCTGAACTGTTGATTAGAAAACTCGAAGTTTGCGATTTGCAGCCAGGTGTCGCCAAGCCAGTACGTTTTGATCGCGTTGAGGTAGTTGAGGTAGTGCTGACGCATATACGTCTTGATGGTCCCGTCGAGAGTCTTATACCATACGGCTATCGTCCCGGTGAGCTGTTTCCAGAGCCAGAAACCCAGAGCTTGCGGCAGGAATCCGCCCAGTGATGCGTACTCCTGCACGTCGGAGAAATAGGCTATGGCCGAGCGCCCTTTCCCGTCCCACGACGGCATGTCATCGTGCTTGAGTTCTGCTTTGATTGTCGGTATCGAGTTCCCGTATGGCGCTAATTGCCAGCCGTTCCCGTAGCCTGCTCCTGGTGGCCCACCAGGGTATCCTGGAGGTCCTCCTCCACCTGGGAAACCAGGGTAGCCGCCCCCCGGTCCTCCAGGGTACGGCGCGAAGGTGTTTTGGTTTGGTGGAAGTCCGTACGGTCCTGGTGGTGGGTTTGGTCCGCCGCCACCGCCACCGCCGCCACCGCCGCCACCGCCGCCGCCGCCGTTTCCGCCATGCCCGCCCCCCTGGCCATTGTCCGGGTTAGCAGGCTTGCCGCCGCCGTTTCCGCCGTCGTTCACGGGGTTGGCCTTGCTGGCGTCGTGCGGCTGCGTGGCGTCGGCGCCGTTCGCGGCTCCTTGCTGCAGTTGCTGAAGTGGGGCCGTAACGCTGCCCTGGTCCGCGGCCATGGCGGCGCGCAGCCATGCAGACATGGCGGGGTCAATGGCGGCCGACGGCGCTCCTGCTTGGAGCAGCGGTCCGGGCGTGGCTAAGCCGTAGAGCACGTTCGACGCGGTTTGTTGTGGCACTCCGAAGAATTCCGCGGGTGTCTTGAACGGCGTCTGGTACGCCATTGAAATCGATAACGGCTGATATGGCTGAGCCTGCGGTGGGAGGACGCTCTGTTCTTCGGTTTTCCAGGCAACGTTACTCGTGCTCGCCTCGTTTTGCTTTTGGCTTTGAGGCGGAGGAGGTAGGGGCGTGTTTCGGCGGGTTCGTGGGGCCCGCGCCGGCAGGGCGCTCTGCCAGACTATGTTTGCTGGCGGTGTCCAATTCGGTCCTGCCTGGTAACTTGTCGTGGGCTTGCTACTCTGGACCCGGTTTCCGTTCGCGTCGTAGGAGTAGATGTATGTGCCGTCGTCCTCCGTTCGGTCTGGAAAAGCTCGACCCAACGGTGACGGCGGGGGTTTCACCGACTCGAAAGCGTCTCCTCGTGCCAATGCGGCTGCCTGCGCTCCCGTGATCTGTGCGCGGTGTCGTGGAACCGTCGTGAATATGTGTGCAAGTTTACCGTCGAGCCCGATCGGTTGCTCAACCGGGGACCACAGTGCTTCCGCTGTCGTGGCTGGAGAGTCCGGCACGACTTCCCCTCTGTACTCCGCAGCGTACTTTTCGAGGCTTCGTTGCCCCGTCTCGATTCTTCGGCGTAGCGCCGTCCATGCGGCCGTTAGCGCCGCCAAGGAGTGAGATCCACGCATCGCTGGTAGGAGGACATTGCGTGGGTCTATTTTGAAGTGCGATGTACGGCCCGGAATGAGCTCGGCTGCGCCCGTGATGAGTCCCTGCAGTCCTTTCACGGTGCGGCTGAGGATGAGAAATGTAACGTTGTTCAGAGAGAATCGCGGGGTGCCGTCCCGGTCCTCGATCTCCGACTGGTCGAGTTCGTGCTTGGCTGCGAATTCGGTGGCCATTGAGAATATCGATTCCACGGTGTCGTCCTCGTAGTTGTAGGCCTGCATAATTGCTGACATGGCGTCTTCTCGGTTTGCTTGCCGAGACGCGCTCCTGCTTCTGGAGTGCGTCTGGTTGCCTTCGTTGCCGGCCATCTCGTCGCGAGAGTTTTCGGATGGAGTGAGTGGGGGTAGAGGTGACGAGAATGGGATGGGTATGGTTGGCAGAGGTTTGGGGTGCGGGGTGGCCGGACGCGTGGCGTGAAACTTGCCGGCTGCGAGTAAGTCTGCTGCCGTGCTGGTTCCTTTACGCCGTGTGGGGTCTGACTTCAGCAAGTCGTCGAACAGCTTCTGCAGGTCGGGGGATATGGGTTGGTGTTGTGGTTGGGGAAGCTTCCGATTGAAGAAGCGCGTGTGGGGTTGATGAGGAGGCGGGTCGCGTTGGTATTGCGAGGTATGGGGTGGTGTAGATGGAGGTGGGTTGAATGAAGTCTGCTTATCGAGACTCACTTGTCGGGATAACTTCAGATCCAAGAACGACCTGTCGTGTTCGTCGTCCCCGGGCAGTAGTGCTGACGACGGCTGTGGTGAAATGTTCGTACTTGGCCACGGCGTCTCCGTCAACGTGCTGCTGTACGCCGGCGGTGTATGTCTTTCTCCGGCCAGGGTGACTAGTGGGACCCAGTTAGTCCACCAGTGTGACGGTGCGCTCGAGTTAAGCGCGTACGCGGTCAGCGAGCGGGTCCAGGGCTAGTCGAACGCCTGACGAGAGACAGCTACCGAGCACTGGTGTGCGAGCAGTCCGCGGTCGAGTGTTCGTCGTAGTCGTACGTCGCTTCACGGAGCAGAGCGGAGTCTCCGGTCTGAGCCTTGAGACTACGTCTACCACCGACACTCCGGTCAAGCCGTGGGTGCTAGTAGTCGACGCGCACGCGTTCCGTGAGTGAGCGGTATCGGAGCAGACGCGACGATGACAAGTCGCGAGAACGGGTAAGAGGAGACGGGGAATTCAGATATAAACTAGGGCTGCCCGGCGCCCTGCTCGGTTCTCAGGTTAACAGAGCTAGGCGTATACGTTGGGCAAAAAGAAGATATATTCGTCCAAGGCGGCAGCGCCAGGTTATACTACAAAACATGAGGAGAACACGCCTTGATATGGCGCGCGGAACGCTACACAATCAAGCAAGCGTTGTGAGTAAAGATTTCGTAAAGTCGTTCATAAAGAGAATAGATCGGATTTGAATACTGTCGTCGAGATGTCGATATGACGCCCTGCCGTTACAATGTGACGTTGGTCGGAATGTGAAGAGGCGTGCCCAGTAGGGTGCGCGGTGCCATGACGTCTCGGAGGTTCCTCACGAAAGTGTCCATCGGACCTTGAGCAATCGTGACTGGGTTAGCGGTGGGTGTGTCCCTTGGGCCCGCCGCTGGCGGGGTGCTGTTCGCCGTGGGCGGTGGAAGGCCAGTGGATAGGCGCTGAGCCAGAGGTAGCGGCGGCTGCAGGAGTTCCGTCGTGGGCCGTCCTAAGCGGTCGGCTAGGCGGTCTCGCGATGGGTATGGCTCGTGCCGTCGGGCTCGTCCTATCCGTCCTGATGTTGACGACGATCGAGATGACGGGGCCCGACTCGGGCTTGTGTGACGCCCCGCTGACTGAGCGTTAGAGCGCGTGATGTCGTTGCCGGCGGAGGCGATCAGGGAGGGGGGCGCGAGCTCGTCTTCGTCTTCGTACGGCGGAGTAGTGGTGTCCGTCGTCCCGCTGCCATAGCGTTCCGGCCGACGGGTCAGGTTGTAGACCGCCGACATCGACGGTGACTGCGCTGATCGAGGGCGCGGGGGGCCTGCGGGCGTGACCCTCTCCGATGGTCCTCTCCAAGTGCTGCCCGTCTCCTGGTTGATCATCTGGTCCGTCCAAGGGGCGTAATTGAAGCGTAGGTTCTCCCTGAGCTGTACCTGTTCCTCACTCCAGTCTTCCGCGTCGATTTCCCTTTCTACTTCTCCTTCACTCATGTCTCCGTCGTCGTCGATGGTGGTTGGCGCACCCACGATGGCTCGAGCTCGGTAGTAGATGCGCGCTACGTGACCCTGAATATAGGTATCCTGGAAGAACACTTTCCGGAAGAGCACTTTCTGTTGAGGTTTCGAGACGGGGCGACGCCTCCATTCGTCGAAGTCAATCACGTAGTGTTGTATGGCGCCCTTGCGCCGATTCGGCATCGGGGTTCCGCCGCTGGTGTCGAAGTGCCGGAGGCTCAGGTATTTGTCGTAACGGTAGGGGTCGGTGTCGGCTGGAGGGGCGGTGTAGATGACTGGAGGTGGTACGTGCGTGCTCCCAATGACCGGTTGCTGCTCAGGGTAGCGATCGTAGTCCGTGACGGCGAAGGTTGCGGGGGACAGACGGGCGAAGCGCGGTTCGCTGGCCTCCGTGTCGCCCCACATCCAGAAGGTTGGCACCCCGCACTTGATCCAGAACGGCAGGTTGATCTCCCTCCAATCGCGGGTTAGATCGACCAAGAATCCCCGACGCGGGCTCTCCTCAACGCGCCATTCCTCCATGAATCCGATCACCTCTTGCGGGACTTTCTCTCGCCATTCTGGGTAGAGATGCATGAGCCAGTTCGCAAAGCCAAGGTGGTCGAGGACGGTCCGGCGCGCAATCCCGTAAGTTCGGAGGAGGCCTTCGATTTCCAGATGTACGCCCCGCAACCGGAATGTCTGGAAGTCCAACGGCCGGTTGGCTATAATCTCGGGGAGCACTTCGAATGCGCTGACGAATGCTGCCACGCAGGCGTACGCTCGTTCCAGTGAGGAGATCATCTCGGCCTGCTCCCTAAAGGGTAGTTGAAAGCCTAGCCGTGTGTCGTTGGGGTTGGAGTCATCAAACGGCACCTGCACATAGGGCACGTCCTTATCGAAGTTGTAAAACCATAGTGAGTGCAGGGGTGACACCGTTGAGGGGCAAGGGATGAATCCGCGCCAATACGTTCCGCGCGAATACCAATCGGGGTCCCTACCCCACTCTCGAAAGGCGCGGGTCCCGCAGTGATTTACGTCCGAGTCGGAGACGCCTTCGTCTTTGTACGAGAGGGCGTCCTGAGGAATTGTCTGCCAGGTCTCGAAAGAGCCTACCCAACGGACGCCTCCCACCGTCTGAACGAATCCTCGGGGAACTTCGCCGTTGTCCAGCCGGTAATAAACATCTTCAGAAGAGATAAAATGTGCCATGTCGAGCGGGGTCTCTGAACAGGAAAGCCTTGATCAGAGAGATCCTGCCGAGTCTGAGGAGGGCAGGAGCGCCTTGCCGTCTCAAGATCTCGTTGGCGACGATGGGGTGGGTTGGGGAGTGCACGACTGGTTATTCATCGTATGTATATCGTCAGTTGTCGGAGTTATAAAACGAACTCGTGTACACCGCATGTTAGACACGGTGCTAGCGCGAGGATGGTCTTTACATAATTACATAGCGCTTCATAGCTGGACGTGTGAGGTCATCGCAGCCCAGCCGCCTTGCGGTAAGCGCGCAGGATCTCGGGGGCGTTGCGTAGGTCGCGTTCGGATACCCAGGAGTCGTGTAATGGGTCGTAGCCCTTCCACCGCAATAGGTATTGTAGCTTCCTCGACCGCTTGTCGTATTTGTGAGCTACGATGTGATCGACTTCGTATTCTTCACTGGACGGCGCGGTCGATCGTGTTTCTGCCAAGGTTTGACGTTCTCCCGCGTCCGCTGGGGATAGTACATATTTGCGTAAGTGGTGACGGTTGAAGACAGGGGATCCTGGGTATTTGTCGCCCAGGCGTAGCCGGTACACGTTGGGATTCACCGCTTCTGTAACCTCGAAGGGGCCTATCCAGCGTTGCGCTAACTTCGCACCTTCGCCCTTGGATTCTAGCCATTCAAGGGAATGCGGGTTTATGAGCACGAGGTCGCCCGGTTGAAATCCTTCATCGCTCCTATGGTGCTTATTATAAGCTTTAGCCTGGCGCGTCTGCGCTGCAGCTATCGCCTGTCGAGCGCTATCCCGGTGGACTCGCATGAGTTGCACGAATTCCAGGTCTTGGGCCGTCGGACCGGACCGGCTCGGTCTCTGCTCAGTCGCCGGAGAGTTCGTTAGAAAGTCGAGGGCGCCCCGGGGCAGATGTCCGTAAAGCAGCATGTATGGGGGCTCGTTGGTAGAGCCGTGCGGCGTTGAGTTGTAGGCGAATTCGAGCAGATGCAGCCAATCCGCCCAGGATTTGCGGTCTGTGGCGACGTAGGCCCGCAGCATCGTTTCTAAGTGCCTGTTCACGATTTCCGTCTGTCCGTCGTGCTGAGGGTGGTGAGAAGATGACAGGGACATGCGCGTTTTCAGGTAGGATGCAGTTGCTTTCCAAAAGTCGGAGGTCCAGCGAGTATCCCTGTCTGCTATAATGTCTAGCGGAATTCCGAACCTCGTTACCACGTGTCGAACGAATAAGTTTGCGAATCCCTGCGCCGTAAGTCCCGTGGTGGTTGGAACAAATTGCGCATGCTTCGTCAGTCGGTCGACTAGCACTAGGATAGCGTTGAATTCTCCCGACCATGGTAGGTTCACTATGAGGTCCAGCGATACCGAGTCATACGGTCTCGCTGGTATAGGGTTCGGGATGAGTCTTCCACTCGCTGCGTTGGGGTCCGGTTTAATCTTTTGACATACGTCGCAAGATTCGCAGAAACGAAATACGTCCGTTTTCATTCGCGGCCAGTAGAACCGGCGTTGTAGGACCTCGTGAAGCTTAGCGGGACCGGCGTGCGCTGTTTGCAGCGGGGATTCATGTGCTTCTTTCAGGATGAGCATCCTCTGTGAAGCCGGGACGCACAGCCGTGGCCTAAAGTCCGCGTCTCTGAAAAATAGCAGGCCCTTATTGTCTTTGAAGAAACGTTTCCCTGCGTGCCATGCCGAATTGTCCTTCGAGCTGTCGATCCATCGTAGGCGGAAAGAGGTGTCTGATGTGTATGCGCGTACGAATTCCGCCAAGTAGGCCGGATCCATCTCTACGTGAATGCTTGGTGGGGGGTTCGTCGCCTTCCAATAGTAATCTGTCTTCTTCGCTAAGTCTGTCGCCCCCCCTTCCTCGGCGTCGGTAGTGTTCGTCGGCGAGGAAGCAGCCGGATAAGCCATGCTGTCCCTTGCCGACTCGGAGTCTCCAGGCTGCTCCGGAATGCCATGAGCTGCGCCTGGGGCGTCCGTGCGGGTCGTGGACTCCTTCCTCTTGGAGGCGGCGAAGACCCTCGGTCCTACTTCTCCGCAATCACCTAGTTTGAGCGCTACGAAGGAGACCGCCTTGCGAGCGGGCTGATACTGCGCCTCTTGCGCCTCCGCTAGCGTTGAATCCGTCACTATCGGGGCCGTGGTGTCGACCGCTGGTCCCATGAATTCTGGCGGCAGACGAGGCAGCCGTGATAGGGGGTCCACGTTTGAGTGCACGCGTCCAGCTCTGTGTACTATTTCTAGGCCCGGCGCGTATGCTGAGTAAACGGCCCCCCACGCTGCCAGCCTCCGGTTCGCGTTCTCGTAAGTGCGAGCCCATTGCAGCGCTGAGTGATCGGTGACCAGCAGGATTTGCTCCCCTTCGATGAATGGTTGAAACTTCACCAGGCCCTCCTTAGCGGCGAGAGCCTCGCGCTCCGTAGTTGAGTAGTTACGTTCCGCATCCTTGAACGATCGGGACCAATACCCGATTACACGTTCGACCTCGACCTCCGTGTCGTCAAACGTAGCCCCCCAGTCTCCTGGGGCCTTGGAGTCGTTAATCCGTGTCGACATACGTGTCGTGAGGCGTGGTATCGGTTGGCCCGCGTCGTAGGCTTTGCGTAATTTGTCGTAGATTCTCGTGTTGGCCAAGTCGTGTATTCGTATAGTCTGTATTTGTTGTAAGCAACAGCCCAGGGCTTCGTCCGACGCGTCCGTGTATAAGCGGTATGGTCGACCCTGGACGGGATGTCCTAGCACCGGAGCCGCCTGAAGGGCGGTCTTAATAGCTTGAAAAGCGTATTCGTGCTCCGCATGCCAGTGCCATCGAACGCCCTTCTTGAGGAGTTGAAAAAGCGGCGCGCAGATACCGGCGTAGAACGGAATGAAGGCTGAAAAATAGACCGCCATGCCCAGAAAAATTTGCAGTTGGGATAATTTCCGTGGCCGGTCTAACTCCAGTATCGCTCGTACCTTCTCTGCGTGAGTCGAGAGGCCTAAGCGAGACACCTTGTGGCCAAGCAGCAGAATAGAAGAGTAGAAGAGGTGGCATTTCTTCGGCGCGAGTGTCAGACCCGCCGCTTCTATGCTGCCCAGGACCTTGTCTAGATGGTCTATGTGGTCCTCGTATGACTGCGAGTAGACCACTATGTCGTCTATATAGACAAGGCAGAAGAGCCAGAGATAGGGCGCGAGAATTGACTGCATTAGGCGTTGGAAAATTGAGGGTCCGTTGCGTAGCCCGAACGGCATGCGTTTAAATTGGAAGAGGCCTTTATGCGTCCTAAAAGCCGTCTTCTCGACATCTTCCTCCGCGATTTCTAGCTGTGTGAATCCAGCGAGGGCGTCCAGAGACGAAAGAACTTGGGCGCCGGATAGGGAGGCTAGAATCTCGGTTTGTCGCGGGATGGGAAACTCATCGGCGATGGTGACTGCGTCACCTGATGCTGTAGGTCATTTGTAAATATACTAGCTATATGTCGAAGTCCGTTATGCAAACAACCCGGACATCCGCCGCAGCCACATTTCAGCCACATTTCGGCTGCTGGCTTGCCTCGGCACCTCCTGGCAGCGTTTCGGACCTTCAATATTGAGCTTACAAAGCTCACCCTTGCCTCGGATGGCTCGCGCATCCTCGGCATCGCTCCGGGGGCTTGCTCACCGTGCCTCGAGGCTCACAAAATTTATTTTTAGCACGCTTTCACCTGGCGCGACGTGCACTGTCTGCTCGCGGAAAATTTAGGAAAAAAAACTATTTATATTGATACTACATGTTTCCTACTACAAAAAAACGGGCATAAAAAAACACCCCGCATCCACCGTGCAATTACGGTGGATGCGGGGCCAAGCGCGCTCAAGATCCTCATTGTCGTCCTCCCAGTTGTGACCACGAAGACCGGGAGCAGAGCCCAGTTGGGTCACGGTGGGGAGGGACGGCGAGGGTGCGGGAGCGCACTCATTGTGCAATAGGAAAAAAAATATACATGACAGTGACAGCGCGCATAGCATCGTGCATGCTCTGCGCGCTATCACCGCCGGGGGCGCTTCAGAACGCTACATGGGGGCGGCGGTACCAGGGGGCACGAGCACCGTGCTGCCGCACGACAGGCTGCGGGGGCTGGGTGCTGTGATGCGGCGGCGCTGGCTTGCGCTGGCTTCGTGCTGCAGAACGGTGGGGTGGGGCCGCGCGGCATGGCGGTGCCGTGTTGGCGGTCGGGCGCGGTGCTGTCGCGCAACGTCATGGCTAGCGGTGGGGGCGTGGCACGGTGGTGGTGGCCGGGCGTCGTGCGGCTGCACGACGTGGTGATGGGAGTGGTGGTGACGTGCTGGCGGACGGGAGCGGTGCGGCTGCACGACGCGTTAGTGGTGGTGGTGACGCGCTGACGGCCGGGCGTCGTGCGGCTGCACGACGTTGTGATGGCGGCGGTGGTGACGCGCTGGCGGCCGGGTGCCGTGCGGTTGCACGACGTGGTGGGGGTGGTGATGCGCTGGCGTCCGCGCGTCGTGCGGCTGCACGACATTGTGGTGGTGGTGGTGATGCGCTGGCGGCCTGGCGCCGTGCGGCTGCACGACGAGGTGGTGGTGGTGGTGGTGACGCGCTGGCGGCGTGCACCGTGCCGACGCGCGGTGTGGCCGCGTTGCTGGTGGCTGTTGTCGCCACTGGTCCTGATCTGCCGGGGGTTACGCTGGCGCTACGCGCCGCTGGTTAGTAGAAAAAGGGAAGCAAAAAAAAGGTGTTGCCGCACGCTTTCTGCTGCCCAGGGTCGGGCGTCTCATACGACGCGCGGCAACGGGGAAAAAAGGGATCAAAAAGATAAATAGAAAACTCACCTGGGCCCGTGAGCTCCAGGGTTCGTCGTTGTCGTCGATGACGACGACAACGGCGGCGGCGGTAGAGTGCGATGAGGGAGGGGGACGACGACGTGGTAGGAGCAAAGAAAGAAAAAAGAAAACGAACCACTTCCGCAATTGGAAGTGGTTCCGAATTCCGCTGGTCCGTGCGCGCGGTGGCGCGCAAGCGCTTAGCTCGTCGTCGGCCTCGTTCTCCACCAATACTAGCTTGTTTCTCTTCGTGTAATAGAGAGATTTTGCTCGTATGTACATATAGATACCACCCAATTATTTACAGATTTTTTCGTCGCATGGAGATAAGTAGAGAGACTGATAGATCCAAGATTATCGCAACTTATCGCAACATGGCGGGCGCCTACGCAGTACATCACTTCGCAATATATCCCCTCGCAAGATTTCTCGTAAAAAATATATATTCATGCTCGGGGTATGCTAATACACGCCCCTTGAGCTTGCTGTAAAAAAATATGAGATGTGCCCATCTCCAGAGCACAAAACGACTGTTTTTGCCTCTGAATCGTGCATTCCGGAACGACCGAAATGCTCGAATCTGGTGCTTGCGGCGTCCTTTCAGCTACTGAGATGGGCACACTTGCCCGCTCCCTCTCGTAAATTCAGTTCTGGGGGTTTTTTAGGTCGCTGAATTCGAATATAATTTTTTCAAAGTCCAAAAACGAGGGGGTACAAGTCAATCTGCCAAAACTTCACTCAAAAGTGGCAGAAAGTCTTGAGTTTGACGCTCTTTCCTCAATTTACTCACATCGGCTCGATGAAAAAATTTGAAACTTTGTATCCATTGTCTTAGAGGGTCTCTGGACACCCTCAAATTTTACCAGAGGGAAAGGCTCCATTTTGAAGCCATATGAATTCATTTCGACGCTGTGGCGCGCCTCCGCGGCGAAAGCCGGCGGAGTTTGAAATCAAAACCAACGCGTCGTCGCTGTTGGTTTTGTTTCTCCTCGTCGTCGTCCACGTCGCAAACGACGTTCAACGCAACGCCGCCGACCCACCCCCTGCAAAGTAGCAGGGGGCGTTCTTTTTTCGTTTTTCTTCATATGTAAGTCCTTTCATACGTTTTTCAACCGTTAGTTTGAGTGCTAACCAGGATTTTTCAGACAACAGCGCCAGCACCCCAACCGACCCCAGCGAAAACGGTTACCACCGGCGTAGACGCCGCACGCCACACGCCGCACGCCCCGCGCGCCCTCCCTATCTCCCCCACGGCCCCTATCTTCCCCACGGCGTGCCAGCGCACCCGCACCCGGCACGAGCAAACTACAAACGCCGCCGCCCGCGTATACACCCACCTGGAACCAGGCCCGTCCACGCCCACGGTGGTGCGCGCACGCACGCGCTGCACGACCGCACGCTGCGTGCGCAGCACACGGCGCACGCGGCCACTCAGCGCGGGCGCGTGCAAAGGCGCCCAATCCGCGGCACCGTACGCGCCCACCGTCGACAGGTAGCGCGAGGCGACCACGCGCATCGCCAACAAACGGAGCGCATCGGCAAAGGTGCCCAGCGCGAGCGCGTGACGGGGAGGAAGACGACAACGTCGGGAGAGGAGGACGCGGCGGGGAGAAGAGCAGCGGGCAAGAGCACGCGGGGAGCGCAGCGGGGCAGGGGCACGATGGCAAGGAGCAGGCGGACCAGCGGGACGACGAGGACGGGGAGCTGCGCGACGGCAGCCCCGTTCTCGTCGTCCCTGCTCTGCCGTCGCGCCTCGTGCCGCCGCCCATTCTCGCATGTATGCCGACAGCGTCGGCATCTGTGCCGTCGCTGTCGCGCTTGTTCCAGTAGCACGAAAAATAAACCTTTGATTCCAACATTACAGACCCCCTGCCCCCATTCCACTAAGTTTGAGATTGAGTGAAATAAAAAAATCGAAAAAAATCGAAAAAAAATCGAAAAAAATATTCGCGGACACGGTGGTACGCTCGCAAAATGCGCGCCTACAATGTGAGGTGAAATGAAGGGGTCCGGGATGCCCGAGGTGAGCCCGAGCCAGGCGCAATTTTTTTGGGGAGGATATAGGGGCTAATCCACCCGCGGAGGTATATCCGCGGCCAGCCCGAGGAGGAAACGCGTCGGGAAAATGAGTATAGGGGCTAATAGACCGTTTAGAAATGCCCGAGCAGCCCGAGGAAAGGCCGGCGAGCAGTGCTAGCAGATATAGGGGCTATGGAACCGTTTTGAGTGAGGGAGCCCAAAAAAATTCAAGCTCCGAAAGGCAGCGTTCGGATCCGAATGGCCGGAATTGTGGCTGCGGCGGATCTCCGGGTTATTTGCATAACGGACTTCGACATATAGCTACAACTTTTACAATAATCCTACAGCTATGGCTGACTGCGTTAAGTTTCCGATAGTCCACGCAAAACCGTGGTTTGCCGTTACGGTACGCTATGACCACCGGTGCGCTCCAAGGGCTGATCGAGGGTTCCACTACTTCCTGCTGGAACCAGGTGTTCAGCTGATCTTCGATGACGAGTTTCTTTGCTGGCGACGTTCCGTACATGGGGACTGCTATCGGATTCTGACCGTCGACGGTACGGATGTGAACTCGGAATGTAGGATGATGACCCAAACGCCCGTCTAGCGCGAAGGCTTTCTGTCGTCGACGGAGCATGTCCCAGGCTTTCTCGCGTAAGTGGTCTGGCAGATCGCCCACGTCTATGATGGCTTCCAAGTCTTCCGAGCTCAGAGATTCGGTTTCCGGTATTTCGGCCGTTTTGGGTCCCCAATTTTCAGGGCTAGGTGGTCTCGCTTCGTGGGTACCTGGATTCGTCGGTATATTCGGGGCTGGCGGCGGCGCGGGGGAAGTGCATGGTGGCGCCGGGCGGGCATTGCGGTACTCAGCTTCCTTTAGCTCGGGTGTGTCGTCCGCCCGTGCTCTGATAATCGTCTCAACCTTCGCTGCATGGTGTAACATCTCCTCCAAGTGCTTCAGATCCTTGGGGACGTCGAAGTATGCCAGCGGGGTCGATATGGAGCCGATGAGCTCGCCTTTCCTGACATATCGAGGCCGGTCCGTAGGGTTGCAGATGGGGATTTCAGGTTTCGCGGCGGTGAAGAGCACGTTCGGAATTGCAAAGAAGGTTTCATCTGAGTTGGCAAGGAGGGATTTCTCCATGACCCATTCTTCCGAACCTGCGAAATATCCGTCGACACGGATCCTCTTCACTGAGTTTGCCGGGATCAGGAAGTCCTTTTCCGCGCGGACGTGCGCGTCCTCTCGTCCTGCAGCGGCGTTCCGTTTGGCTCTCTTTGCTTGGTTCCTCTTGTGCATCTTCTTCCGCACGAAGTGAGCTACTTTGTCCGTATCCTGCACGATGGAAGGGATAGCGACTTTTGCCACGCCCTCCGCGCGTACAGTGCATGGGCCGTGCCGGAAGCGTATGCGGGAGCCTTCTTCTACGTTCCGAGAGACCGTCAGTTCGTAGTTGACCTGATAGTCCTCTCCTAGTAGAATGGGTACGGACATGCCCGGCACCACGTAGGCTTCTACGGTCGTCTCAACCACCGATCCGTCCTCGGCGTCCATATAGACCGGCATATGCACAAATCCGCGCATCGTTGTGGACTTATCCGTGAGTTGCCATAACTGCATGCGTTCACCCTGCCGTAGGCGTGGAGGGGAGGACATAGATTCATAAAAATCGCTAGATATAAGGGATATATCTGCGCCTGAATCCAGTCTCAAGTCGACATACTCGCTGGCGAGGCTGCCCAGGCGTCCGCGGACTGAGAGTACTGAGGTGCCTATCGCCGATTTCCCGTCTGGAGGGCGTCGAGTAGCGGGTACCTTCACGACTTTCTCTTCTTCTGATGGTTGAAGCGGCGGTAGATCGTCGAATTCGTCCTCGCTCGGGGGGCCGGTGGGCATTTCGTGCCAGGGGGTGGAGGCGGGTTCCTCCGTAGCGCCCTGCCTCTCTGTTGCGTCGAGAGCTGGGTCTTCCAACAGATGCGCCTTGGCCGAGCCCCCCTTCGGAGTCAGGTACTGTTCCGGGTCCGGGATGTCCTCTAAGCTGGTTTTCCGCGACATCGGTCGTTGGCGCTGTGTCCCAGACTCCGACTTCGCTCCTAAGTCTACGCTCTCGTAGGTTCGCGTGCTAAGTCGTGGTGGTTCCAATTCCGAGAGGTCAGCGACTGCCTCCAAGGTAGCAGTTGCTTTGAAGACATCCCGGAAGCTGACCCGTTCCTCTTCTTTGTTCGAAGCTAGCGGGTCTGAAGGTAAGGAGGAAGAGCCATCCTTGTCTTCTGACCCAGAGTTCGCGCAGGAAAGCCATGCGCGAGTCTCGATAGTTGTCGAAGCTGGTAAAGAGGTACGTACGTGGTAAGAGTCATGGTCGAGCTTATTCACGTCCACATAGCGGCCCGAAATGGCCTGAACGACAAGAGCTTCATATACACGTTCATAAACAGACTCGTCCTCGAGGGAGCGATTAGCTAGTGCAATACGCGCGGACTTGGGTTCCGCTCTCATGAACAAGTGATAGTGTGGACACTCCTTGTCCCAGTGCTTCGCGCTTCCGCAAACTTTACAAGGCGAGGGTGGTCTTCTCCTCATCCGCGTTTCTACATCAGCTTCGGGGAACGGGTAGCCGCCCTCGGGGGGTTGCCTCCTGGATTTAGCCGCGGCCGCGTGCGCTTCGACGATCGTCGGGTCATTTGTAGACGGTTCGAACTCAGGGCTCTCCGTTTTTCCCGTTGGCTCCGCGACCTCCTTGCTGGCCTCCGAATCGAAGTCCAAAGGGTCCGAGGAGTCGATCTCCGCGAGGTACGTGCTCCTCGCGTTGCGGTAGCGCGATGATGCCTTCGGGTGCTTGTCCGCCGCCTGCTCCGCCATCACTTGTCTGAGGGCGGGGCCGATGTAGGCCGCGTGCACGAGAGAGGCTTCGTTCTCCGCCGCTCGTAGGATGAGGATGGCCGTGCTCTTAATACTCTCGATTACAAGCATGTGCTTCCAGGAGAGCGGAGCCCTGACCATAACTAGGCGTACTTCTTCGGGGCCCCCATAGTCCGTGTGGAGGAGCATGCGTGTGTACATGATGCGCCGCATTAGGAACTCTTGAGGCCTTTCGCGCTCATGCCCTTGCTGCCGGAACGCCTGATTGTTGTAGTCGTTCTGCGTATTCTGAATCCATAGGTCTCCGAGGTATAGTTCTCGGAGCACCCTGAGGAATATGACGTACGAGCTGTGCATGTAGTCTTTAGTCGCTGGGGAGAGGAGGTCGTGCCATTCGCGTACTCCTGATCCGGCTTTCAGGCGTCTGGCCATGCATTCACCTAGCTGCATTGGAATGTTCCCCCCCTGGCCCGCGTATTCTTGAATATTAAAGAAATAGCGAATCGCTGTCTTGGGGTCCCCGTCCCACCCAGGTACGTCGTCCGGCTTGAATTCTGACTTAATCGAAGGGTAAAATTGCCGGGATGGGGTGGTTGCTTGGGACCGTCCTGCGCGCACGACGTGATTTCTGTCATCGTATGGGAGACCATGGTCCCCTCCTCCTCCTCCGTCGCCCCCACCTCCGCCTCCGCCCCCCCCTCCACCGCCGCCGTCCCCTCTTGGGGTGCGATGGTGTGGGTCTGGGCGTCGGTCTGGCTGGCGTGCATCGCGGTTCCTATGCGTTGAGGCATTGCGTCTGTAGGGGTCGCCGTCTCCGGGGTCATCGTCCGGGGGCTCACCACCGTGGTGCCCGCCTCCGCCCCCCGCCGCTCCGCGGAAATAGGCTGTGGCCGACTCGTTGCGGAACGGCGTCAAGCCAGAGAGGGGTACAGGGTTATTGCGATGCTCGAGGTTCACGTTACCGAAGATATTGGAGTCGTACCCCGCGTACCTGCGTGATTTCGCGGTGTGGGCGCCACCGTGCTGCAAGTCTCTTGGCGGGTCGTAGAGGTCCTTGTGTGGGGGGACATCGCGAGATTTCTTGCGATAGTCAATGACCAACTGGTCCGCGTGCTTGAAGGGCATGTGGTGACCCATGAAGACAGTGGCTGGGCCCGTGGTTGGTGGAGGTTCCGACGAAAGTACAGAAAGTTCGGATTCCGTATCGTCGTTATCCGAGAATTCAACATGGGGGGATGTAGGGACAATTGCTCGCCCTTTCCCTTTGTCGCCCGGCCTTGTCGGCGGCTCGTTCAATGCCGTCAGTTTGGTGGGGATCGGCCAGTCGATGCCTGAGGCGTAAGATGTTTTACGGGCTTGTCGTCCCTCCTTGCGCTGGTTATCCGAGCTGTAAGTCCAAACCTGCGGGTTCTCCTCCGTCGGTCGATCGGGGAACGCCGCAGCGAGGGCTTCCGGGAGCGGCTGGAAGTCTTCGAAGGGTCGGCCCTCCTTGGCTAACGCCAGTTGCTCCGCGGACAATAGGTCGCGATTGTGTGGGATGCTGAGCACGAATTTCCGAACTGCCGCATCGGGCGATAGATCTGTTCGGAACGGGGAGTATGCGGCCGGGTTCGTAGAGATGGGCGACTGCAACGGCGTAGCGTTCTTCACCTCCGCCGCGTACTTGTCGACGTTCTGCATCGCCAGCTGGAGTCGGTGCAGAATGGTGTCCCAGGCGAGGGTCAGACCTGCGAGCGATGACGAGGCTTTGAGTACTTTCAGCATTGTAGAGTGCGGGTCCACGACGTAGTGTGTCGCTCGATGGGGCAGGAGTCCGCACACGTCGTTGATTACTTTCTGGATATCACGCACGAAACCAGCCAGCTGTAGATAGAGCTGTTGTTCGACTGAAAAGCGCGGGGCGGCCCGTTTGGAGCTAACTCCTCGATCTATCAAGTCGGCGGGTTCGAGCAAGGATTTCGAGTCAATAAATTGGGTGAGGCGCAGCGCCAGGGAGTACTGGTCATCCGCGTCCTCAACGTCCGATTTATAGCCCTTCAAGGCTCTGCCGAGTCGTTTAAGAACGTCGGCGTCCTGGTCGGTCTCCTCTGTGTTCGATTGTACCAGCGTCGCCATATCTTCTAGCGGTGACAGCAGCAACAGAGGATCGTCAAATTGTCCGGGAAACGGCGCGGTCGCTGGTTTTGAGGACGTGGATGGGGATGGGGCAGGCGTGAAAACGTGTCTGCCGTCGGCTAGGGCTTCTGGATTTGATTGTGATGTCGCGGTCTGCGGCAACTGCGGGCCCGATGGGGGTGAAGCGCGCGCTGAGCTCTTGACGACGTCGTCCTTCCTGAAACCGAGGAATCGAAAAGCCTGTGACTTGGGTAAAGTGGCTTTCTTAAGACCGGTAAAGGTTATGGGCGACTCCCTGTCGATCGCGCTTTTCTTCAGGTGTCCGAAAGTCGGTAGCGAGGGGATTGGGGACCGTCCTTCGGGCGTCGAGTCTAACTGACGGAGGCTAGGTGACGATACGGAAGACGGGGTGAGTGGGGTGGGTGTGCGTAGTGGTATGCGGCTCCCGGAGGGGGTGCGCGCAGTGCTGGGGTGGAAGGGAGTGTCGAAACGGTCCTGAGGACTAATCTGTGTGAGATCTATAACCGGCGCTTCCGGTAGGGAGACTGCGCGAGGTTTGGGCAACGAATGTTCGGCCAGGTTGGTTGGGTACTGTTCCCAGTTAGTCCACTTTGTGACGTGCGATAACACGCCAGAAGGGACAGTACCAGGGAACGCTGGCGGGGACGACGCGTCGCCTATGTGGTAAGGACTCGAGGGAGCGCCGCGAGTGAGCAGTCAGTCCGTGGGGCACGCGGACTCTCAGGAAAGCCGTGAGAGGCCGACGCACCGCCGTGCGTAGGAAAGCCGTACGCGCGGGGGAAAGCTGTCGAGGAGGCGCTGCAAGCCCTAGGGGGTCGAACGGCTCGTAGAGAGGCCGTAGAGTCCCAGATGGAGGCGCGACCAAGTCCAGCGCAAGACAACCAAGCTCTCGAAGGCTTCTTAGGGCGGATCGAGAGCGTTACGCAGGCCACAAGGGCTCTGAGGGGTTGTCTGGCGCTGAGGCTCGTGTATATATGGTGGATGCAAGAAAGATGGTAATATTCGACGTGTCCGCTGTGTGTTATACATGAGGAGGGGCTTAGGACGTAACGACGTAACAAGAGACGGTAAGCGGTAAGTACGTATGAGTCAAGATATGTGTCGGAAGAGCCTTTCCCGGCGTAATCGCATCTTACAGCCCTAGCTCCCTTGGCATATCTCTGTCCGGGGGCGAAGAACGCGACACCAGCTCCTCGATCTTCACAGCAGTTACCCCGGCGGTGTCCCCAGCTTTACCGCCGATCACCGCCAGCCCTACAGCTCACGAGTACGACATCCATTTCAGCAATCTCCAAGACAAGCCGTCACCGTCCCCTCCAAATTTCTCCCCGACATTAAATACGACCCCCGACGTAAGCACGTCGCCACACGAGGCATCCATGCATGGTGGCACATCTCCTCCTCCCCAAACTTCGCATACCTTATCTTCGGCCACACTAGAATCCAGCGACGAAACTACTCGCGCTAATCGTCATGTACGCTCGGATCCGTCTGACGTCCAACAAGCGGAACAACTCGGCCTGGAGCATGCTCGTGCTATTGCAGCGCAGTGCGAGCGGCTTTACCAGATCTTGCTGGATGATTGGGAGTTGGAGAACGACGACGATGGGTACAATGGGGGTGAGGAAGAAGGATATGGTGACCATGAGGATTGGCCCGGAGTGCAGCATGGCGACACGGCGAGCACCGACCCTTCCACAGCAGCCGCGGGATCAGCCGCTCCTTCCGCTCCTCGAGCACCATCGACCGACGGAGAAGACACCGATGCTCCCGATCCATTCGCGTACGCCCCGGAACCTACACGACCACCTCCCGCGGCAGCCGATGTCCATCCGAACCGCGCTGTCTATATGATATATATCCTTGTCTTTTGGCTTCACACAGTGTTCCACTTACCCTTCCGGGCTTGCAATGCCATTCTCATCGCCATGGACTGCATCTTTCTTTCCGCTGGTCTCAAGTTCGAGCCGGCTATCATAACAACACTCCCCTCCGTGATTTCACGTTTGAACGCGGAACCGCACTTCAAAATATGCCCGGTCTGTCCCTCGTGTTCCGAGGTGTATCCGTCGACCGTCGACCGCGCCACGTCATGTACCAAATGCCAACACCCGCTATTCCCCTCCACCCCAACGCCCTCCCAGCAGCGGCACGGCCATGCTGCTCGTGAAAACCCCAAACCCTACATCCAGTTTCCGATGAAATCTCTCGGAGAGCAGATGGCTACCATGTTGGCAGTACCGGGCATCGAAGACGAGGTAGACTCATACCGTCAACAACGTAGAGTGGACGGTAAATATAACAACATCTTCGATGGACGGGTCTGTAAAGAGCTACGTGGTGTGGACGGGAAGTCTTTTTTCTTCGGCGACGAGTCCGATATGGAAGAAGGAGAGCTTAGGATAGGTGTTCTGATGGGTGTGGACTGGTACGTCTAGTTTCTAATTGAATTCATTACCATGCTAATGTTTCTCCCCTGCGTAGGTTCTCTTACTTGCGCAGCCAGATTGCACCATCCCATACCTCGTGCCCTATGTCGTACAGTGTCATCAACCTTTCTCCTCATCATCGGTAAGTGTTTATCATGCATTATTACTGATTAAAAGTCTAATAGACCATGATAATCTTAGGTACCGAACCGTGAATTTGTTGTTATCTGGGATCATGCCTGGGCCAAAAGAAGCAAACCCAGATGAGGTGCAGAAGTTCCTCCACATATTTATCAATGAACTCCTACGGCTTTATAAAGAGGGGGTAGTGGTTGTGACGCCAAGGTACCCCAATGGCCGCCTTGTGCGTATCGTTTTAGTAGGGCTAGTCTGTGACAAGCCCGCTGCACACAAGCTAGGTGGATTTGGGTCGCACAGCCACCGTTGCTTTTGCACACGGTGCTGGATTGAACAGGCAGAGAAGGCGACATCCGAAAGCTTCAAGAAGAACGGTGGGTTGTTATCTTTTTTGGTGAAAGTCTACACCTGAACGAATATCTTGCCCCAGGTTTTCGTGAGCGCACGGATGCAGAGCAGCGTCGTCTTGGCGAAGAATATCTGCGATGCATGACCAATGCAGACAAGGCAAAGTTTGTGAAGGAATTTGCGACGCGATGGTCAGAGCTATCCCGCCTACCGTATTTCGACTTATGCAGGATGATCGTCATTGATCCTATGCACAACCTCTTCCTCGGCAAGTGATTATTTACTCAGGTATCTCAGTCTATCGTATCTGAACCTTTGTGCATTCTACAGGTGTGGTAAAGACACATTTTTACCACATTTGGGTTCAGCAGAAGGTCTTACGCAAGACCAAGGAATTGCGTCGTCTCCATGCTATACTTGCACAGGTATGTTAAAATTACACTTCAAGTCTAGTACGGAAATAATTGATCGCACGCACGGTAGCTCGATATGCCAGCGAAGCTTGGAAGGCTTCCTAGCCTGATTGGAGAACCAGCCGGTGGATCATTGACCGCAGATCAGTGGTTGGTTTTTGCTACAGTTGTTGCACCGATTGCAGTACGTCCGCGTGATATTCCGAATCTCAATCGTGTACTAACACATCGCTAGATCCCTCAAGTTTGGCAGGACTACCATGCAGAAGAACCGTCCTCGGTCATTGACCGACGAACCAAAGCAATAGCTGCGAGCATTCAAGAAAAGAGGGATGCAGCAGCTGCAGCACGTCGCGAAACTGCCGAGCGTCGTCGCAGGGAGGAAGACGCACCACCTACAACAAGTACCAGGCGGTCAGGCCGTTTGCGTCGGCCGACAGCTCGGGCAGAAGTATGTCTTTTTTGTTTTGACTACAACAGATCGAACTCAAATAACGTGAATTTGTAGGAAATGGATGTTGATCCCGACGGTGATAATGGCGTTGACGCCGGAATGCTAGGAGATAGTGATGATGAAGAGTACGATAACCGCCCTGCCCCTACCGCCGGCCGCAAGCGACGACGACGCCGCGCCAATGACCCTGATGTCGCCGACAATGGTGAAGAGGATGATGGCACCGCTCCGTGTAATCTTCACCGAGATGATCCGGCCCATTTCCTGAAGCTCTGTACAGCCCTCAAGATACTTGTTTCCCGCAGCATCGACGAGGATAGTCTGAACAAAGCGGATCTTCTGCTGCGGGAGTACACATCAGACTTAGTGAAGGTGCGAGCGTATACTATTGATGTCGGGCGTTTACTTATTGTGTGTATAGTTATACGGCCCATCAGTCATTAGGCCCAACCACCATTACGCCACTCACACACCAGAATGTGTGCGCGATTATGGCCCTCTTCACGAATTTTGGACTTTCTTATTTGAAAGGATCAACAAGGTATTAAAGAGTTACAAAACTAACAACCATTCCGGCGGAGAGTTGGAAACGACATTCTTCCGTGAATTCCATCGTACGGTGCAAGGACATCAGGAAAACCCTGAACCGTGAATTTAAACAAATTCATGCAAATTCATTCAAATTCATCTAAATTTACTGAATTCATACGATTTAAAAATCTAGGCGGTGCCCATAAATATAGTGCTGAATTGACGGTGAATTCAAGTGAATTCAACAAGATTCATGAAATTCATGGGCGATGTACAACGAATTTGTTCCATATTCATGCACATCTCACACTACCATTTGACCTTACATCTGGACCATTGAAGACAGGGAAATATTTCAATTGCATTCAACAAACTACATACAGGGTGATGACTATATACGAAGATGATATCTAAAGGCACTCTACTGCATGGCAAATGTAGCTCTGGTCAGTATGGGCACAAGACTTGAATGGATGGTAACACATACCGGAGCTACAGACCGCGGATAGAGCATAAGGATGTAGCTGATAGTTTGCACGCATTATTGTTAGCAAGCAGAACCATGACGAACGACGAAGCCTACATACCTGTCACCTCTCGAGGACCGACTTGGTGAAGAAAGCGCTGACGATAAAATAGGTTAGTCTGAGAAAGCTGCAATGGAAGTGATGTCAACGTACCTCACATGCCAGCGACTAGGTCGGTCAACGTCCTCTCGGTCCTCATGAAGGTATGTGCATGCAAGACGACGAGCAGAAGAGAGCCGTGGTGGGAGTGTGCATGTTGCATTGGCTTACCCGGGTAGAAGACGCCCACGGATGAGAACTATGCGGAAGCGACGACGTGCAGGCTAGCCGTAGAGGCGCTGCGGCCAATGCGTAAGCCGGTCCAACGCTCGCAGACCGCAAACTGAAAGTGTTGTGCACCAGGCGAAAGTTAGTAACTTATACGACATTGTTGATGGTGCGGATAGACATACCACGACATGCGAAGCTCCATGTAGTCGAGTGTAGTTACCCTGGCAGACAGACATGAAGACGGGACAGGATGAAGGATGGTCGGAGGGAAGGGAAAATACGGTCGCTGAGGTGGCAGTCTTTAAATGTGTGGGTGGGCGGAGTTTGAATTTGCACAATCTCGAGCCTTCCAGTCTCGATTCCGTTTTTCGGAAGTTCTTCCGACCAGGTCTCGACGTCGACAAACTTCTGCTAAGTCTCGCTGTCCTCGTCAGGTCCTCGTAGCATGCTGTCTCCTCTTCTTCGCTCGAGGCCTCACACACGACTAGCTCATGCTTGCGCGACGCACAAGCCACGACGACGACAGTGAATGTCTCGTGCCCTTGCCGTCTCGTCCCCAAATGGTCTGGCACCGTACAAGCCCTTCGCGCGCCCCGAACAACAACCACGTTCAACCCCTGCCGTGGTCACATTAGTGGAAGTGGATGGGCCGTGTTTGGACAGACACGAAGGACGGTGCGTATGCCTTAGCTTACCGTATCTTCTATTCCCTTACATGCTTCACACGCGCCCGGCCCGCATCCAACAGCGAGAAGACGAGACGCCGCTTGGTGTCTCGTTCATGTACATTTGCCGTACTCACCATATTCTTCGCTCGCCACAATTGCCGCGTCAGTGAGATGCAGACGACAGGACGGCGCCGGTGAGCATCTACGCGCGCACGATGCATGTCAGGCCCGCGACGCCGCTGGGTACGGTGTAGAGTAGCCCTGACGAGGAGACCGCTGGTCGGACGCCCCTGCTTCGCTGCTCACGCATGCACGTTTTCTCGTGCGTGCCGTAGCGACCGCGTCGGCCGGACACGGACAACAGGACAAGTCGGCGAGCAGAGACTTAAGTATCTTCCACGTACATTCCGTTTATCATGCACTTCAAGCTGCGTGCCCCCGCGACCATCGAGTCTAATGCGTGCAGTTGCGTCAGACCTTGAGATTGAGGGCGCAGCGCATGCTGAGATTTGAATGGATTAATCGGCCCTTAATGAAATTTTCTTAGATCAGAGTAGATTCATAGTATTTACAGCGTTTGTGCAACATTTAATGAAAATTTATGTGATTTTTTGCGTTTACGGCGGTTTACATGAAATTCATGTAAATTCACAATCCAAGGTTTTCCTGATGGATCACGCCTGGTAAGATCTACAGTGCTTTGTCGATAGCTTGTCTAAACAAGCCTTTTACCAGCTTGCGCAGGGTTTTGATACCGCCGACAATACAGAATTGGCGCGCATGGTCGGCGCTATGTACCGTGCGTCTGCAGATGACCGGGGGACTGTACAAGCCTTGGCACGCGAGTCTGACGAAGCACAGGAGGATGGTGCGTGGCCCAGATTCATCTATTTCTGTCGCTTACATCTGCTTCAGAAGGTATCTCTTTTCTCCTGAGCACACACTCCCAGAAGTTGCGACTTCCGGACACGCTATACTACAAATTGCTGCAACATTTCCGGTCACGCCGTCCCGATCTCCAAATCCATTCGCACATTGTGCAAGCTCCTCACCCTCAAAGCCAGCCACTGCTCTCCCATGCGATATTCTTTGATTATGTTGTCGTTAACCATCACAGATACCGTGCAGCGTCTCGTGCATCAGCAGTCTCGGACTCCTTTGTCGGTGTTCGCATGGGTGACCATCCAGGTGCTCCCTTTTGGGTTGGCATTCTGCGTGATATATTCGTTATTGAGCAGCCTGCTGTTGGTTTGCATCGGTACGGTTACGTTGAATGGCTCCGTCCGCTGGCGCTTGACCTTTCTGGGACCGTGTGGGACGAATTGTATGTTCAGTCGTTCACGAGCTTATTATTTCAGTCGCTGACCACAATCTCATACTAGTACAGCATTGAACTTACAGTTGTGGGAAGCCGGCTCCTATCTAACGGAGCAAGACGTTGGACCATCTACATTCATTGACCTGAACAGCATTGCAAGGCCAGCTATACGATCCGATGTCATGGTCGGAACCACAAAGTGCTGGGCCACAATTTTGCTCAATTCGGTGCGGAATCTACCCATACCTCGCCTCCGCGTAACTGAATAGGCTGACACTTTACGCTACAGTAAGGTTGCGGATCAGTCAAATGGTTTGGTCTGATCATAGGCTATACCAGTGAGTATTTGGTCGGTATTTACGCATAAGACTGATCATAGTTCATAGGCACAATAAGCATAGATTGAAAGAACAAAGCGAAAGCACACTGCTGCATCCTCACGCGCCATCCTCAGTCTGGACATTCTCATCGTCGCTATCCTCATCGTCGGCCAAGTACCTCAAATCCTCCGCATCGAGGTCAGCGTCTGGGATGTCGAGATCGAAGATCGTGTAATCCGTGAAGTCCTCCGAAGTCCTGACCATGTTATTCTCCGAGCAAGCAGCCCATGCCCTGCTCACGCAAGGCGTATACGGCGTCTTTGTTGCGCTAATGGGGTGACGACAGTTCGTGTTTGCCTTGATGCCGCGGAATCGTGGTAGTCGAACTTTTCCAGAGCGCGACTGATTCTGCCCGACGACAGTGTCATTTGCTGTGTCGCGGTCGAACTTTCGCAAACGCGCGTAAGTGCGGTTCAACTATTGAGGCGTCATTTTTCGCATTCTGAACAGAATGACATAGGGACTCTACTGACCTGTTTGGACCGCCAGCCTTCTTTACGAACCTCAATGCCATTCGTGCCGCCGTTGTGGTCGAGGCGGTGTTGCTTCCACTGCTCGACGGTGACGTTTCCAGGATCGTCGTGTTCCGACGACATCCAGTCGGTCTGGATGAGATCCTCCAACCCCACGGTTTCCTCCTCACCGTAGAAAGCCCGGAAGTTGTCTGTTTGCTTCCGCAGGTCATCTGCTTTCTGCAAACCCGTGAGCCCTCTCATTAAGTATCCATACAGTAAATGTGGCTCACCTGTTTCTTTCGTTGCCTTCGCTTGTTAAGGTCATTTTTCCGTTCACGTCGAGCCCGCCCACCGTCCGTGTTCTGCGCGATGTACGCTCCTCTGACCGTGCCAAAGTAACCACGGACGGCCTCGAAGACATTCTTCGGATCCCCAATCACGTTCGGAGGGACTGAGGTTGGGTTGGCCTGAATGTCGAAGTGTGTGGTGAGTAAATACTGTCCGCAGTCAAACAATTTTCACAACATTAGACGTACACTGACTCGCTGCAAGACAATATCGGTGATTCGATGGCATTCGCTGTCATTGTTTCCGTGACTGGGCGGCTTAGACCAATCGAAGTTGGCAAATGGTGTTCCGGCCTGGTCAACCCTGGGTGCTTGTGGCGGCGGAATATAGTGAGGAATACAGAGCTGTGACCGTCCATTCGGCAGGTTACGTTTTGTGCCTCCCATGCAGTCATAGAAGGCTTCGTGCACGACAGCCTGCCACATGCACAGTGAGCAGCCAATATCGTACACTATACAGGCCAAAACTCACGAGCAGTGCTTTGTTCTTTCGAGCCCTCTGTGTCACTTGTTGACGGTTCAGGGCGGCTGCCTGCTCTAGTTGTGCGATGCGATTCAACACCGAGGTCAAGACGTCATTATCACCAGGGGATGTCGCAGTTGAAGCCCCCTGCGGTGAACGATTCCCCGCTGCTTCTGTCGGCACCTGGGGCGATGCGACCTGTGCCGTGCCTAGTCCCACAGCCATTGACGGGGGTGTCGACTGCTGATTCTGTGCGGGAATCTGCGTGAACATGGCGGGGTTCACCGTCTGCTGAGCGGTAGCAAAGTTTGTCGCTGTGCCGCTGCCGTTGCTATTCAGGGACTGATTCTTTTCTCATTCTATCAGCGGCCTGCATCCACGCTGTACGACGAAGAAGACTCGCCTGGGTGCTAGCATTGTATGCCCCCACGAGCTGTAGGAGCTGCTGCGCACTGATCATGGGCTGCATGCCACCGAGTTGCTGTGCGTGCGGATCGTAGCCTGACATGGGACGTTGCGTGGATATGAGCGCAGTGAAGTACAAGGCCTGACAATGCAGCAACAGTACGAAATCTGCCTGCTTATATATGGTTTTTGTCGTACTGATCAGTCCCTTGCTGTTAGCCGTTGCCCGCATACGAGTCCTCGGCGACGCCTCGCTGGTATCACCCAGCGATATTGGTATGTTTTACCATTGCTCTTGTACATTCGGGGTGCTGAATTATTCCCCCGTTGTCGGCATGATCGCAAGACCCTGGGCAATATTCTACGAACACACCAGGAATGCGGCGGCAAGGGTACCGGAGGGCGGCAGTGGCAGCGCTGCGGCGGGTGGCGTTTTTTTGGAGCGTGCCTATCCGAGGGTATCCACTACCACAAGCCATGTATTCTATCTAATATATCTGAGACCTGAAGCTCTTAACTACGCGCCCTAGACACTTATGAATCCGCTGATAGACATATCGGCTAGAACCATTGTTTTGTGGTGATGTCCGTATGCTGATATTTATGAACACGGCGGTTGTCCTGAGCACAAGCTAGTGTTGGATAGTGTTACAGTCTTTGTATTGTCTTGTACCTTTCCATCCAAGCTGCCCACTACTCGTAGACAGTTAATATATTTGCGCTATCTCCCTTGCTGTCTCGAACTTGTACATCTTGCAGAAAACGCAGTGAATGGTATTTCTGCGCTTGCTCAAGGATGCCGTCCTCGACGATTCCACATTCGTACCAACCACGCCTAAGCTGTTATCCAATTCCCGCTTCGAGAAATTGATCACTACCAAGCGCAAAGGATCTTCAGACAATGCTCGCATTATCCAGGAAACCTTCAAAGTTACGAGGAACCTCGTTATTTGTAAGTTACATGCTCTTGTGACATCTGGGTACTACGATACTCATATGCTTTGAGTCAGATTACTTTTTGCAACACGTCCTCGACTCCCTCGATGACCGACCTTTCGTGCCAACCGTAATTCGAAAGGCGGCCGAGCCCTCGAAGATCAGCCCCGAGATTCGCCGAGCACTCAAAGCATCCCTGGGCGATACCGCAAAGGTCGTACTCCGCAGACGTAACGAGGAGAAGAAATCGCGCGTTATAAGCTGCGAAAACTGTGGACAGACTGAACATGACGAAATACGTCTTTCTGCGTGTGCGTCCTGTAGAGATAAACTTGGGCGCCGAGTGTTCTACTGCTCAAAGTAAGCGGATCCGGTCGATGTCACACGCCAGTATAATGCATTCATTCTCATCTTTCTCTACAGGGAATGCCAGAAAAAAGACTGGAAACTACGCCACAAGCTGATATGCGGCAAGCCGATGACCCTAGATAGCGCACAGCAGACGGCAGTAGGGGAAGCACCTATAGCTGCCCCGAAGCTGGATCCTTGCTGTGAAGACCCTCTCTACGTTGCATGTATCCTCGAGCTCTGGGAACAACGCCACATCGCATCTCTTCCGGCCGAAGGCACAGGACTATTCCCTTCCACTGTCGGTCCCGCGATCTCCGGGTACAAACGATCTCTCGAGCTACAGTATCAAATATCACTCCTGAACGATGGCATCAACGACGCTAGAGATTATCTTCTGTCGACGACCGATGGAAGATTTATAGTCGTCTGCATGCCGAACCTCTTGTTCAAATCGCATTTTCGGAAATACCGCGATGCTGCTCTGTACACGGGGGACCGCGACGCAGTCGCAATCATTGCACAGTTCCTATCTACTCGGACGCTGTCGCAGGCGAATGCGAGCAACTCGGGCTACACGTTCACGCCGGAAGGCGTCCTCGGGCAACTGACGAAAGAATATGGGTTCGACGTCGCCAAGGCTGTGGCAGATCTGGAACGCCAGCGGATGGCTCGCCTTGAAAACTTTGGCGAGCTGGAGAGGATCGTCACCATGTTTGCACTGGAAGGCCAAAAGATGCTCCAGGATCCTGCGCTCGCTGGGAAGCGGAAATTGCTGATGAAAAAGGCCCGCGAGGACCTGGAGGCAGCATCCAAAAACAAGGCGTAGGTTGTGCGTTTTCTTCCTGTCCATTCGTTCACTTTATCTCCCCCTTCGCCGCTCACGAGCTCTCATACTCCTACCCTATAACGCAAAGCTCCATCTCCAAGCCTCCATGCACGTTTTTCTCTACCCTGTTTCTTGGCAATGCATGTATCCCACCTCGATCGCTTTCCAACTCTTGCTATCGCTTTGGCATTTCCCGGTGTATCTTCTCGCTATCTCGATCAACCCTTGCTGTACGGTTTTGGTACTTTGTATGTTTACGTTTTACAGGTGCACTGTTGTACTTAGGGACAATAAACTCTAAAAACGATTGTCTTCCTCTCTGGTGCTGTACGAGGGATGGGTGACAACAAGGTTCTACTCCGCGGCGCATTGTTATTATTATAAATGAAATACAATGCACCGGGAGGTAACTGGTAAGTACTGCGGTGATAAGTATAAGGACTGGGCCTGCACCTTGCCTGCAACCACAACGCACCACAACGCGCTGCCCATAACTTCATGCCCTCCACAGTAGCGAAACGATCGTCTCCTCTATCGATACATTTCGGCTTTCCGGACTCCAGAAAACAGCCTATGGAATGGGACAAATCTTGGGGACGTCAAATCGAGCTCATCTACAAGGGATCGCGCGACGTCGTGAACGACGTGCTCATAGCCTGGCAGGTCGAGCAGCAGTCCCAGTCTTTACTGTTTACCCATAGGGGAAAACTAGGCGACCTCTGCAGACTCCAGCTCAAATTCTCCAGAATCGCCTCCGAGCATCTTGTTGCGAAGAACTTCGAGTCCAGATGGCTTTCGATGACCGCTGCAGACCGGAGGACGCATCTGCTGGATGGAATTGTGCGCGCTTGCAGCACAGACGGTCTCGAGCATCAGAGGCTATTTGCCAATGAGGTGACCGTCGCCAACATGGAGAAGGAGGGCGGAAGGGTATTCCTGCGCTTGATGAAGGAAGCCATCCTCGACGACTGCACGTCGATTCCAACGACGCCCAAGTTCATACCCAATGCCCGCTTCGAGAAACTGGTGATGACCAGCTGCAAAGGATCTTCGGACAGCGCTCGCCTTCTTCAAGAAACCTTCAAACTTGCGAGGAACTATGTCATCTGTGAGTTTCGTGTTCGCTCATAGCAACACCTCGACATCATACTCATATGCTCTGATGTAGACAATTTCTTGCAACAGGTCCTCAATTCTATTGACGGCGTAGCTTTCGTGCCGATCACGCTTCGAAAGGCGTCCGAGCACTCAAAAAAACTGAGCCCAGGGATACGCCAAGTGCTTAGCGCATCCCTTGGCGAGTCCGCGAAGGAGCTAATCCGCAGACGTAACGAGGAGAGGAAAACGCGCGTCATGAGTTGCGAGAACTGTGGGCAGAGCGATCTAGACGGAATTCATCTCTCTGCGTGTGCGTCCTGCAGAGACAAGCTTGGACGTCGAGTGTTCTACTGCTCGAAGTAAGCAGATCCTGGCACTGTGAGCGAGCTATTTTAACATTTTACCGTAGGGATTGCCAGAAACAAGACTGGAAACAGCGTCATAAGCTGATTTGCGGCAAGCCATTGACTCTCGATATTGCGCAGCAGACGGCGGTAGGCGCAGAACCTATAGCCGCCCCATCGCAGAATCCTTGGGAAGACCCGCTCTATGCTGCATGCATCACCGAGCTCTGGAGCCAACGCCCTGTCGCCTCTCTTTGCCCCGACGGCACAGGACTCTTCCCTACCACTGTCGGCCCCGCAACCTCTGGATACAAGCGCTCTGTCGAGTTACGGTATCAAGTCACCCTCATGAACGAAGGCGTTCGCGGCGACGCCAGGGACTATCTGCTATCAACGACCGATGGACAATTTGTAGCCATCTCTATGCCCTTCCTGATCCTCAAATCGCAGTTTCGGAAGTACCGCGATGCCGCTATGTACGCCGGGGACCGCAAAGCGGTCGCAATCATCGCGCAGTATCTGTCTACTAAGACTGTGGAGAATGCGCGTGGCTCGGGCTTCACGTTCACGTCAGAAGGCGTCCTCGAGCAACTGTCCAAAGAATACGAGTTCGATGTCGCCAAGGCTGTGGCGGACCTGGAGAGCCAGCGAATGCGGCGTCCGAATCAATTGGGCGAGCTGGAGATCGATGTCGCCGCATATACACTGGAGGGGCAAAAGATGCTCAGGGATCCTGCGCTCACCGAGAAGCGAGAATCGCTCAGGAAAAAGGCCCGCGAGGACATGGAGGCGGCAATGAAAAACAGCTCATAGATTGTGCGTATTCTGCCACTGTTTTGCTCATTTTGTCTTCTCCTTCTCACTCGGCTCTTAGACTGTAACTGTACACCCCCGACGCGAAACCCCAATCATCGACTCTCTGTGCGCCGTCTATCCCCCCACACTGTATCGTGTCAGTGCTTGTATTCCACTTTACCGTTCTCATACCCCTGCAACTCTTTAGTATATATAATCCCCGGTCTGTAGCCCCATGCCTATCGATTCTTGCGGTGTATGCTCTTGTGACTCTGTATACGCTTTACTGCTGTAGAGATCCGTTCGCCTGCCATTCTTACGTACCGTGTCATCGACCTTTTAATTGCATACCATTCCCTTGATGTCATTTTCCGGTCAAACAGTGGCGCTTAAAGCAGGAAAAAGATGATATTCATAAGTCGAATGCTAAGTGCGAAGAGTAGATTATTAGACATGTTGAAAAAAGCGACAAAGCGAAACAATCATCGGTCGAATGCAAAGATATACGGGGTATATAACATGTATGGCCGCCAATGTGCAATCACAATCTAGAGAGCGGAAGTAGCAGCAGACGGAGCCGCGGTCCCAGAGGCCGACGCAGAAGAAGCACTCATCGAGGAATACACCGCGGAGGAGGGCGCGAAATCAGCCGCAGTGATGATGAGAGGCACAGGCGCGCCAACGGGGAGGGGAACAGGAAGCGCGACGGGCGCCTTAACAGGGAGCCCAGCCGGTACGGGCACGGGGAGCTGAACGGGAAGCCCGGAAGGAACGGGGACGGGGAGAGCAACGGGCAGCCCAGAAGGTACCGCGACAGGCAGTGCGGGGGCAGGCACGGGGAGAGCTACAGGCACGGGGAGCGACCCAACAGGCAGAGCCACGGGAGGACTGACGGGAAGGTCAATCGACTGGGCAGTAGCGGGGTTGGGGGTGTTGGGAGGGTTAGCAGGAAGGGCGGGAGTCGAAGGCGGCACACCGGTGGAAGCAGGGCTACTGGACGAAGTGGACGTCGCTGGGCGAGCCATGCCTTGACCCTCGCTCTGAACGGCCGCAGACTGCATAGGACTCGACGAAGCAACATCCCTAGCCAAAGGAGCTCCCCTGCGAGGGAGAGCACCGGTAACCACGCCTGGGATGGGCACCGGTAGAGCACCGGTAGGAAGGGGCACAGGGATCACGGCGGTCACATTGGGGACGGGGACAGGCAGCGCGCCCGTGACTTTAGCGACCGGGATCACGCCCGTAACTTTTGCGACTGGGATCACGCCAGTGACTTTTGCGACGGGGATCACCTCCGTGACTTTAGCGATCGGAAGCGCGCCTGTGACTTTGGCGACCGGAATCACCTCCGTGACTTTTGCAATGGGCACAACTGCTGGGACATTGGGCACAGCGACGGGAAGGGCACCAGTGACGACACCGACAGGTCCAGGAACAGCCACAGGGAGGTCCCTGCGAGGAAGAACCCCCGCTACGGGACCTGGGACCTGCACTGGTAGCACGCCAGTCGGCAGAGGCACGGGCACGACGCCAGCAACCTTCGAGATCGGGAGGGCTCCAGTCGGCAGAGGCACCGGGACTACGCCAGCAACTTTGGAGATCGGCAGGGCACCAGCAACCTGGGAGATGGGCAGAGCGCCAGTTACCAGCGGAATGGGAAGTGCGCCGGTGACCTGCGGGATGGGCAGAGCTGCGGTAACATTGGGTACGGCGACAGGAAGTGCGCCAGTAACGCCAGCAACAGGTCCGGGAACGGGGACTGGCAGGTCCCTGCGACCGAGAACGCCGGCCACGGGGCCTGGGATTTGCACGGGCAGCGCACCAGTGGGAAGCGGTACTGGGACAACACCAGCAACCTTGGAGATCGGGAGAGCTCCAGTCGGCAGAGGGACCGGGACCACACCAGCAACCTTAGAAATCGGGAGGGCTCCAGCGACCTGAGAGACGGGTAGAGCGCCCGTTACCAGCGGAATGGGAAGTGCGCCGGTGACCTGGGGGATGGGCAGGGCTGCTGTGACATTGGGAACGGCGACCGGGAGGGCAGCAGTAACACCAGCGACAGGCCCGGGAACGGGTACGGGGAGGTCCCGGCGAGGAAGGGCACCAGTCACGGCACCTGGGATCGGCACGGGCAGCGCACCAGTAGGAAGCGGCACGGGCAGTGCACCAGTAACATTGGGGATGGGAACCGGAAGCGCACCAGTAACATTGGGGAGACCCACGGGGAGTGCACCAGTGACGTTAGAAATCGGAAGGGCACCGGGGACGTTGGGGAGAGCGACCGGTAGCGGAAGACCATCGGTCCCGTTGACAGGGATAACGCCCGTGACAGCGCCAGGAATTGGGACAGGAAGAACCGACAGCGCACCCTTAACTTGAGAGGCCGCCTGGTGGAGGTCGGTGACTTGAGAGGCACTGAGAATGTTTTCGATAGATGACTCCGAGGCAGCACCCGCTTTGTGAGGGCCGAGACCGAGAGCCTCGACGAGGGGGGTAAGTGGCCCACCAAGAATTGGGAGACTCTCGAGGAGAGCACCAATGGCCTCGAGCTGACGTCCCTGGTGGTGGTGGTGGTGACGATGTTCGTCGTCGTGATCATCTACATAGCATAGCTATGTTAGCGAAGGGTCGCGATTGACGGGAGGCTGACTTACGACGGCGTCTATGGGGGCTGTCCATGGTGCGTTGTGCTACTCCGGTAGAGGTAGCACAGGGCATCTCGGCTGCATCTGTGGTCCCAGCATCACTGGCAGGCGCTGCAAGACTGCCAGACGATGAAGAGAGCGCGAGGCCCGCAAGGAATAAGGAAGAGCTGGAAGGAATAAGTCTCATCGATAGGTCAATAGATTGATCAACAAGCTAATTTTTGGAAAGTGGTAGCAAGAGTGTCAAAAGGGCGTTCTCGAATGGGGATGGAGTGAGAAGGTGAAGTACGTTCGGTGATGTTCAACGGCATCTTATAGCTTGGAGAGCGTCGGTAGTCTCACTTACCTCGACGTTGGTTCCATGTCAGCCCCGGAGCCCAGACGCTGCTCCAGAATATTGCGAGCGGTAGCGGCGCCGAGACATATTCTGAAAACGACCAGCGCGTCCCACAACGGGACCGCTGTAGCGTAGATCCGGGAGCGAAAATCCCGGAAGGACCATTGTTGGTGGCGTCCCGAGACACATCAAGAGGGAATATCAGGAAGTCATCCATCGGATGGGCTTCGTAGCTGACCAAAATCCGTCGTGACAGGAATATCGTGTACGGAAGCAACGCCGGCATTTTGTTTCGAACCGTGCTCTGGCCGGGCTACACTTGACGGACGGGGGGGTCGCAAGTGAACAAGCAGGGATAAGGGATACATTTGAACAAGCATGTAGGTCTCACGTCTATCGGCAGTGAGATATCTGATAAAGATGTAGCTTAGCGATGAGAATAGAATTTGAACAGTCACTATACCTACTAAATAGCGTGAACAGAGCGACACGCCCTGATCACCCTACTCTTCCTCGGTGTTCCATCTCCCACAGTTCGGCATCGAGTCCAAGCTCCCGCCTACGCCTTGGGAAAGATGCATTTTGTTCACTGCGTGCGCTCCTCACTGCCGAGTCCCACATGCCAGAGAAGAAACGCAAGATTGGACGGCCCATGCACGACGAAACGATGCACCAGCCCAACGAAGCGAATCTGCATAGACAATGTCACGATGAGAGTCGAGGATGAGAGCACTTGAAAACGCCTGGAATCACATTAAAAACGCGAATATGAGTAGGACAGGCATAAGAGATGCATTATCCTTGCTTGTCAATGCCATGGGAGGTTCGGGAGTGAGTTGTCTTCCGGCTTCCGCTCCGTTTCATTTACGGCGCGGCTTCTATACAACTTGCAAGACTCTGTCCGTGTCGATTATCTTGTGGCACATTGCGCACCAGCCAGCGCAGTTACTAGCTCGAAATACATTATGGCGGTTGTACGACACAAGTTTCAAAATGCCCGCAAGACGTGGCGAATAAATTTTGACTAGGAGCACTTGCTTCACTCCTGTTCTACTCCGGGAACCGTTCCCCTCGGGCTGTCACGTCGCTTTCTCGGGCCTGTATATTGACGAGCACCACGCAGCTATGTAACCGATGCACAGGCCTTGCAGACAATGTACGTTTTCTTACGCCAGTATGCATACGGTGTGAAGACCGGTTCGGCAAGTTCTACGTATGGCACGCCGCATGGAATGTTGTGGCGACAAGCGGAGTGTGAAGCGCTGTTGCAAATCCCAGGGCGCAGACAAGGCTGATATAGAGCCACTATCGTCCACTATCATTCTTGCTTTGCCTTCATACGCCCCTCCACGCCTTCCCTCGCAAAGCGAAGCGTTTTCCTCAGCGAAAGCAATCCGGCTGCGACGATTGGGCAACTGTTTCCAAATCAGCGGAACGAGAAAACGAGGTTACGGTAGATTTCCATCCTACTTACCGCTCTTTCGGACCTCCTCGCACACACAACATTTTCTCCGCTGAAATTCACTGACGGACATGGTCTCCGAGACGGGCAAACGACGCTCGGATTCCACATCTTCCAAGGACTCCAAGTCACCCAAAGTGCGTGTATATCGTGCATTTTGTCGTCCGTGCAATGTTTTAACGATTTTCTACAGCCGTCCGATGCAACGGTACTCGACCCTAACCTGGACATTGAGAGGATCTCCGCGTCCTCGAGTGTCATACCCCCCGACCCGTTCATGATTCGGGATAGAATTGTATCCGAGGTCGACTTGGCTGCGCTACGACACCGGAAGAAAGGCAAGCGCGTGGAGAAATACCAACGCAGACAGAATGACGTGCGTAGAAATCTTTTGTCTTTGCCTGCTGCACTAACAATATTAATAGCTCATTCAATCTTTACTGAAACCCATGGACGAACACACGGAAGAAGCACGCGTGGAGGAGGAACATGCACGAGTTCCCGTAAGCAGTGCCACCATTTGCCACAGCATTGCATCTCATGTCCCTGTTCACAGGTCCGAATCGCAGTATGGGCTAGTCTCATTTCTAATTTTTGCTTGTGTGTAATACAAAGTAATTACTCCGTGGCTTGCTGCTCTACAATGGCTAACCTGTGACCACAGTGTATGCCGCTATATCATCCGGATCACTTTCCCTCCTCGCCACTGGAATCGACTCGGTATTCGACATCGGAAGTAACGTTGTCCTCTACTGGCTTCACAAGAAGGCCTCCCGCATGGACGTCAACCGCTGGCCCGTTGGCGGCGCACGACTTGAAACTATAGGAAATATTGTATACGGATTTGCGTACGTGACTCCACTTCAAATGAATATTCCGTCCTAATTCCGATCATAGAATGGGTTCCGTAAACCTCGTCGTTATCGTGGAATCTGTTGCCTCCCTAATTCGCAGAGAAGAGGACAAGGCCTTCTACCTACCTTCGATTATTGCTGTATCTGCGGCCCTCGGTGAGGAGTTTGTTTCGTATCAACTGCAACCCTCTTACTTATTTCTTACTGCTATCAGGGGTTAAATTGGTACTATTTCTATATTGCCTTAGTCTGCGGAAGCAGTCAAGTCAAGTCGAGGTTTTGTGGGAAGACCACAGAAACGACCTCTTCATCAATGGCTTTGGTGAGAATATACCCAGGCCCGCTCCGCATGCTCTCCGTCGCTAACATCATTTCAGGTATTCTGATGTCAGCAGGAGGGAGTAAATTGCGCTGGTGTACGTGACTACTATGCATTATATTATAGAACTTGCTAACACATGAATACACACAGGGCTCGATCCAACGGGAGCTGTAATTGTCAGTCCGCGTTCTCTCTGAATATCTTTCGGGCGGAGTCCTGAACATCTTCTCAGATCTCAATTGGTGTCATCCTGGCCTGGGGGCGCACCATATACAAACAATTCGAACTCCTGGCTGGAAAATCGGCACCGCATGATTTCTTGCAACTCATAATCTACAAGGCGACGACGTTCAGCGACAGCATCGACCATATCGACACCGTCAGAGCATACCACGTGAGTAGCTTTGTCGTGTCTTTGTTTCCCACGTCCTTGACCGTGTGTATCTGCAGAGTGGCCCGGACTATTTTGTGGAGGTGGATATTGTGATGGACGCCGACACGCCTCTCTGGAAAGCGCACGATATCAGCCAGCAGTTACAGGACAAGATAGAGGTCCTGCCGAATGTCGAGCGCGCCTTCGTGCATGTCGACCACGAGACGACGCATGTACCTGTATGTCCCTCCGTTACTATCGCCTACTCCCTGGTGCTAATGAGTGTATGTGGCGTATAGGAACACCGTAAAAATACTTGAGCTGGTTTTGTTTTTTAACTTAGGATTCACTGGGCCTACGACGGAGAGAACTCATGGGTGGCTGGCAATATGTAGATGACAAGTAAAACTTATATCGTACTCTACACGCTGAATTAACGACAGATTTGTTTGCATTGTTCATTTTTCGAGGGCTGCCTATACACGAGATGGACTTGTGTTTCCACGCGATTTTTGTTTGTGGAGTTGTCTCGCGCCGCGTCGAGAACATTCACCGTAGTGCATGATATCATAGTCAAGACTGCTCCTCCGCATCCTCTAAATACAGTCCCGTTACCTCCCTTGGGGCAATATGAGTACTCACTATGAACAGCAAGCCCAGTGTCGTCGATATGCCGCTTTCCGCAGACGAAGACTCGTCCAGAACGGCTGCTACTAGTGGCAGCAAGCTCGAGCACCAGCCTCCGGATCCTTTCCTACCGCCCCCGCTGCATACACCCCATAACAGTCGCAAAAAGGTGTTTGCAGCAGCCCTCGTACTCGTATTGCTTGACCTCTGCATCCTACCTCTGACCTACTATTATGCGCTCAAATTTGCGTCCGATCTGACGTTGCAAGACGGTATGTCATGCATGCTGCGCAAGTTCGCAATCCTATGTATTCAATAAATTATGACCGACAATTATCTTTGCAGTATTTGCAGTTATTACAAGCGTCTACGGTCTCATCAGCTTCAGTCACTATGGTATCCGTACACTGAAGCTGTTCAGGGAGAAGACCTCGTCGCGGATACGCCCACTCGGATGGACGCGCTGGGGCACGGTATGTTCTTCTCCCCGCGTAGCGTTATGCCCGCTCCCTGATGGCACTTGTAGCTCGAGTTTCTCCACGTTAACATCGCCATTGCGGTGACCATCGCAGAAATTCTGCTGATAGCGGGCACCGCGCCCAAGGTCCCAATCACGCGGCTCTGCGCCATGCCTACGCCCGCCATATGCTACTACATCGGCCTTCTCTTCGTGCTCTCCGCCATCCTCCACCAGACGAAATCGAAGTTACCCTTTAACATGTCCTCGACGGCCAAGGGCGAGCCATGGCCGCCTGCCGTCTTCACGTTCATGGAAGACGCCGTCGCCGTCGAGGGTCGCGGGGAGCGCAAATACCGTGAGGACCTGCGGGCGCGCTACGACGCGAGTCCGCTCTTCCGCAGCATGCTGCTGCATGTTACGTGGCTTTGGGGACTGGGCCTGCTGGGCATAGCCGTCGTCTCCACCGCGTTGGTGTTTACGCTGCAAGAGGACATAGCGTTCGGGATCGGCTGGGGGCTGCCGTATGCGTTCATACTGCTGTGGTCCCTCGTCACCATTGTGTATGTGCATATAGCGCTAGGGAGGGAGAAAGCCTGGTGGATGAATAGTGCAGCGAAGGCGAATGCATGATACGGACTCACTTTCTTTCTTTTCAAATCTAGAGCCGTTTGGGAAATCGACGCTGTATACTGTATCTGTAACCCGTACTTATGATACCACCCTTGCAAATAATCAATGCCATCTGTTACACCTGTTCCTCGCTTCCTGCTGATGTTTTCTTGGAGAAGTCATCATGTAGTACAGGTCAGAGAGTGCATTTCAGCAAGTCGTAACGCCGCGCAGGTTCAACCAGGTTCAACCTGGTCACGGTCTAACTTGTCAGATACGCTGCCAGTGAATGAGTTCAAGCTCATCTCGGGTTACCATAGAGTAGCCTACTAGTCGGGCTGCCAGCTGAAGTCCAAATGTACTAAGTATGTCCGTTGCCGGATCCTGTCGGGAAACATGTGGACAAGTTGTAGTCTGGAACAAAATAGAGGTGCCCGAACGTTCAGCGCTTCAGCGCTCGGCGTCACTGGAACGGCGCCGCGGCGCGAACGGTCAGCCACTCGTAACGGTCGGCAAGTAGGAAGTCTGAGCTGCACCCTTTTGTACCCGACTTTTCACTCAGTCGTCTCTATTCTGCCCCTCCACCTCGTATACTATACTGCCGTCGCTATCGTGTCCTGTGCTAGCCTCGTTGACGCCACTGCACAGCTTGCGATACATAATCTTGTCTTGTGGTGCGGCTGACATCCACCACACGACCGACACGACTTGTACGACGCGACGAAGACTAGCATAGCGGGCATTTTCGTTCGGAACACCATCTAGCAACATGGTACGATTGACGTTGCTGGTGCGGAACTACTGATCCTTCTCGATCTGACGCGCTTGGATGGTTCAGGACACGCCCCACCAAGATCCAGAGGAATTCTATGTCAAGCAGGATAGAATCGGTACGCCCAGTCTGACACAGCTCCTTGATACATGCAATCGTATTGACAACATGTGCAGGCAAAGGTTCATTTGGAGAGGTGTACAAGGGGTGCGTGCATATAGCCATTCCGACGCTTTGCTGCTGTTAACCAGTGAATCGGGTTTGCAGCTATGACAAGCGCACGCAAAAAACCGTCGCCATTAAGATAATAGACCTCGAGAGTGCCGAAGATGAGATAGAGGATATACAGCAGGAGATACAGATCCTATCCCAACTGGATTCTCCGCATGTTACCAAGTACGTCGCGCTTTTGCCAAGACGTCTTGTAGCGAACCTGATGAAGTCGCCTATGTAAAGGTATCACGGATCATATCTTAAAGGTTCTAACCTCTGGATAGTGATGGAGTAAGTGCGATGAACATAGCCGCGACCAATTCTAATCTCGGGCGTCTTAGGTATTGCTCCGGCGGATCATGTTCAGACCTGGTAAGTCCACTCTCGCGCCCTGATTCGCAGCTACATGTCTAATGTATGACATAGATGAAACCGGGTGTCTTTCGCGAAGAATACATTGCAATCATCGTTCGAGAACTCCTCCGCGGACTTGAATATCTACACACCGAAGGAAAACTCCACCGAGATATCAAAGGCAAGTGCACGCCACCTCTCTATACGTGTTATTGATTAACCCCCTATAGCTGCTAATATACTTCTGTCTGCGGGCGGTGAGGTTAAACTCGCTGATTTCGGAGTGTCGGGGCAACTCTCCGGAACGCTGTCCGCCAAGAAGAATACCTTCGTCGGTACACCATACTGGATGTCGCCTGAAGTCATAAAGCAAAGCGGGTATGACCACAAGGCGGACATCTGGAGCTTGGGTATCACAGCTATTGAGCTGGCCCGCGGCGAGCCTCCGTACGCGGAATTGCATCCTATGAAGGTTAGTCAAATTTTCTTGTTGACAGATTCTTCTGCATGTACAGTGGTTACTGTCTACATATCGATTGATATTCGGCAGCACTGAACAACCGTTGGAGGCGAGTTTTTATTGACGAGTGTACATAACTACCCAGGTGCTTTTCTTGATACCGAAAAATCCTCCTCCATCGCTGGAGGGGAATTTCTCAAAGCCCTTCCGGGAGTTTGTCGCGTACTGTCTTCAACGTGATCCTCGAGATGTGAGTCCCGCCACAACCTATCACAGACATTATATCTCTCTAACACGGTGGATATAGCGCCCCACTGCTCGCGAACTTCTCAAGCACAAATTTGTGCGGATGGCTAAGAAGACGAGTTATCTAACAGAGTTGATCGAACGACACGAACGGTGGAGGGCAGAAGGTGGAGATCGCCTTGAAGAGGAAGAACAAGAACTTTCGACCGACTTGTATGTGGATCACTATTTGACACAGGCCTAACATTTGACATGGCATTACAGGCCATCTAGCGGCGATCCCGAGGACCTATGGGACTTCGGTACTGTGCGTCATGCCACTCGACCAGCAACTATAGGGCGCTCCCAGCCAAACCCCATCCAAGTTTCCGGCCCGCCCTTGACTTGGGAGAACGACGGCTCCCGTCGATCATCTGGTTCGACTGGCTCAGGCGAGTCCTCTCGACGAAGTGCTGGCTCGGCCACACCCCACGCCTCATCTATCACTACGAAGGGAGAACTTCCTCCCTTGCCACCATCGGTTCCGTCAACGCCGAAGAAGTACGACCAACAGGCTACGGTACGACACATGCCAGCGCCCGAGGCCCCCGCTATTCGCCATAGTGTGCAGCGCGAGCCCTCCGACGAGTATGAAGATTATGACGACCAATATGTGGCAGCCAGCTATTCGCCACGGATCGGCCAAAAACAAGGGCAGGCTGCACCTCCGGACGATGACCTGCCTGATACCACGATGCTGGACTCTGTCATACTTCCCGCTATCGCATCTGTACGTTGACAATTCGCCTCCCTCATCCATGCTATCGCTCACGTATGTTACTATGTAGCTATTCCCTCGTGTGTCGACGCAGGAAGCACGAGTAGCTTTGAGCGCTCTCCAGCGGGCGTTCACGGACGCGGAGAGAATCATACCCGGAGTGACGATGGAGCTGGTGAACGAAATCGTAGACTCGGTCGAGCACGTTGATGAAGATCGATGAGTCGTCCATGGACTTGATACCGACCATTCATCTCATACATCCTTCCTGACTCTTCTTCACATTTCCCCAGTCCCGCACTGCAATCTCTTGGACGATCCATCTGTACTTTCTCCAGCAGGCTCTCATGCAGCTCGGTTCTAGTCGCAAAGCATGTATATCAGACGTCTCCTCAACTATTCCCTGCTTATTCGTTGCTGCTTTCTGTTTTGACTGTATTCCGTCCTGTCAATTACAATACACCGTTCGCACCCAATATCAATGGAAACTTGGCATATCCATCCATTAATCAACTCGCACTGGTACTGCTTTCCAGCTTGGGTGTCCGTTTCTTTCTTCCGGTGCCGGTGCCCTTCTTCTTTGCTCGAACCACCTTGATAGGTTCTGGTGTGCTAGTCCGAGTGGCGTCGTCTGGAACCTCATACTGCTGGAAAGATGATATGGGCGGGGGCGCAGTTGTACGGTCGAATGAGATGGGCGTGTGCAATCGCGAAGGCGGGACAGTGGTAGGGGCAGACGGTGACACGGCCCCGACGGGCATTTCCCCGTCTCGGTCAACCGTGAAGTTGTGAGTTGAGCGAGACGGCCGTAATGAAGGTAATCGGGAATCGTCTGGAGCTACGGCAGGTCAGCAAACGTCTTGGGTGTTCAATGAGATAGGAAATGAGGGCATACATGGAGTAAACGGCGGCAAATCATCTAAGCGCACTACTGGTATTGAATCCACATCGTCGACGACCCGCTTCGAAGGCCGGTCGTCCATAATGTAGTATGGGTCATCGCGAAGTCGCTCTAAGCGTTCGGCTTTCCTCTGTTGGTGGCCACATACATTAGTGATGCTTTGCTTTCCATATGAATCGACTTGGCTTACCCGTTCACGCTCCGCCCGCTCTTCCGGTGTCTCGATCACAGCTTGGACCGGAGTCGACGAGCGGCTACTTCCCTCCGCGGGTTTTGCCTTTTTGCCATTCTTGGACTTCGTCCCATTCACCTCCTTCCCCTTCCCTTTCTTGACCTTCTTGACCTTTGCAGCCTCTTCCACTTCCTCGTCGGCGACGCGACTTGGAGGTGGCGGCGGAACGAACCAGGAATCAAGATCTAGACCCTCTGGGACGGGGACGCTGGCTTGAGCCGTAGTAGCGACAGGGTTGAGCTCGTAGGACGTGAACAATGGGCGGATCAGGTACAGGCTCTTGGGGAAGCGAGGCTCTGAGGGTGCTGCGAAGCCGGCTGCTGACGAGCTGGCGTCGGGGTAGCCGAATCCATTCTCGGGCCTGGGGCGGTAGGCGGACAAGTCTGCTCGGATAAAGTTGAACAGCTGTAGTGTGTTCGCAGCCTGGAAGATTAACAGTGAGTTGTGGCGCTCGCAAGGTAAATGAATGGCCTCTCACTCGTTCTTGGACGTCTATATGTGGGCTCGTTACAAACTCGCTGACACGCCCGATGATCGTGTCGACAACCTCCTTCACTTGAGCAAGATCGTCATCATCCCACCGTTCGGCAATGTCAGCAGCCCAGAACCCGAAGATCTTCGTCGCTGCTTGAATATACACGGCAATGATGTCTGGGGATAAACTATCAATGCTTGGCTGAAGAATGTAGGCGAGGAGCTTTTGTGGATCTGCTAATTCTCTGGTGTCCATCAGCGGTGCATTCAACTGGCAAGCAGGGAGGAGATGTTCGCACCCGCAATATTCCCCGCATATCCATGCTGCAGCCCAAAGCACCTCGGAGCAGCTCCCTTCCTCCCCGGCATTGAATGCAAAGCTGTCGTCGCTCAAGAGCTTCACCATCAAGCGAACAGCATACCGCCGCGCGCCACGGACGCGACCCGCTATATCTACCAGCTGATCCCGAATTTGCGCGCCAACGTCGACATTCGCAACGTACGCCAGGTCCACCAATACCGAGAGGTACCACTCGAAATCGGTTATGTTCAGGTATGTCTCGCGAGAGCACATGGTGAGGATGCGCTGCGAGAGGGCGAGGCGGTAGGCCGGTGACTGCGTAGGCGGGACACGGGGCTTGTTGCTGTTGGGAGATGTCGGGGCAGTGTGCTGAGCGAGGGACTGCGCGGCTGTTGGCAACGCCGAAGACGGGTCTGGTGTCACCAGGTGTGATAACAGTTGCTGGACTATCGATTGTAGATTTCCTGGGTTGACCTCGAAGACGAAGTGAGGGGAGGAGCGACAAACACGATATCGATATTTACCATGGCAGAGAGAAGGTCTAGTGCACGCATCCGTATGCTGATGTCCTGGTCATCGACGCTCGCTAAGATCATGTCTTGATACTCTGCCACTAGGTGAGGGTGCGAAGGCACAATCTTAACCATCGCCAACAGGGCGATGTATTTCACTGGGACAAATATTATGAGGGAAAATTGAGTACTGAGGCGCGCACGTACAGTTCTGGTCGTTGTCCTCGATGAAACCGGCAAGTTTCGACACGCAGGTCCGTGCAAGGGTGTTCCCAGAAGGGCCCTGCAACATACCTCCAATGATGCATGTATGAACACACTCGTACAAAAGTGAAATGGCAGGTGTTGTCGAGATGAGGTCAGTTATTGGTGGCTGCAACTTCTTCACCAGTCGAGGTTCGTGTGGCGAGAGAGAACCAAACTAGGACAGAAGTTTAGCGCTTGTGCTAATTCCCCTCTTTCCGAAGAAATTGCTCATTTACCAGTTTGACTATCTTGATAAGCATCCAATTGTTCGAGGATGTCGTCAACAAATGGAACAGTTGTGGTGCCAATGGGAGGTAGTCGTTAGGATTGCGCCGCGCCAACTCGCACAGAACATTGACGGTCGCAGCGACAACACCTGTTGCAGCACGATTTAGACGGGCATTCAAGACACATCCAGGAGTGCATGTACCTGGATCTGGATCTTCAAGTTTCTCTCTGAGCCTGCCCATACCCTGCTGCGCTGCTTCGGGATATTTGTCGAAGACTTTGTATAGAGCTAGTATAGCCCTCTTGCGGATATGCGGGCGTGAATGGTTTAACATAGCGATTAGGTCGGGCGCCAGGTCCCGAGCCAGGTCTGGGGTTACGATGTGTGATATTCCATTGAGAGTGACCGCAATATCTGCAGGCGTGGATGTCAAGTCCTAACGGGACTTTGGTTCATAAGCAATATATCATGGTGAGCAAGGAGACACACCTTCTTCAATAAATTCGTGGTTAACATTAGGACGTCTGTCTCCTGTTCAAACGACTGAACAGCCGCAAGGTACCCCACACTCTTGAGGTGAAATCGTGAAGAGGACATGACCTCTACGACGTTGAATGAGGCCCAGCTCATGTCATATCCGAGCATGTCAAGCTGCACGAAATAAACAAGTTAGTGGCGACAGAGGACTGTTTCAGTCGCGAGGATCACGCACATATGTGAGTTTCAGGACTGCCCCAGCCTTAAGCTCCATGTCCTTGCTCTTCACCTCCTGCCGGATCTCATCGACGACCTGCGCTATGAATTTCGATTCATCCTGCTTGTTGGCTCTTAGACCGCGAATGAGATCTTGCAGCGTTCGCTCCCACATCGCGAGGCAGACCCCTGACTATGGCAAGCTGCTTCCTATGTATTGGTCGTAGATATGGTCGTTAAATGTAGAATCCGAGCAAGACAGAGAACGCGCCAGGAGCGTTTGGACCGACAGTGTAAGCAAAATACAGAATCGCCCGCCACTTTGCCCGGGGAAGAGGCACGCCCACCGCGCCACGTGCGTTCCGAGTCTTCAAGATCGTTTCGACGCTCGCGTGCCGCGATATACAGTGCATCACTAGTACTGCATACTTACACTGTATATACTTATGAGATGCAGGAATGCCATGTAAGTGTTGCGGACAAATAATACGTTGCCCAAGCTCGGAGAGGGATACGGAATCAAAGATGAATTTTATTTTTGAGACGGAGTTCAGGTACTACAGAAACTGTATCGGTGTACTGACCAGTGACCTTCGCCGTCCGCTCAATATCCGCACACGAACGACACCGAGCACGAGATCGACGCACCAACTTCACTGAACGGTGTATTCAGACCTAGGCATGCTTGAGGTGCATTGCTTGGGGCCCCGGGTCCGCAATCCTTCTCTGTGTCCTCGCCTTCACAACAGGCGATGAAAGCCCGGTCCGGGTACATGCTAAAATCATTCAGTCAACCAAGCTGGCCGGTCCTACCGTCTACACTGCATCTCCAAAACACAGAGATGGTTCATGGCATCGTTTGAGACCGGAGATTCGTGTGAGTCGTCCCACAGCGCGACGGCCGAGTCGTCGACGTCAAGAATAAGTAATGGTTCTGTGGTATCCTGATTCAGATACAACCTATGCAATTCGGCACAGCTTGAGACTTACCGCAGCATCTGGCGAATGGAAAGCAGAAGCGATGAAAGTTCTCCGACTGTCATGGGATAAAGCAAAAGGACCTCCTTGACCGACGACCGCAGCGGCTGCAATCCAAACTTATTTACCTAACGCCCACCCCTTCATTCCTTTATTTCTTACCCTGACCTTTGCCTGACCTACGCTCCTTTCTCTTCTGTTATTTTCTCTGCGTAGTCTCGTATACCCAAGTATACCACAGGAATCGCGAAAGGTGATATCCATGGAGGCCCCGACCTTGGTGCTCGTACCACCAACTCCCGTAGACCTCAGCCGTCCTACTCCAGGCAATAGGACATCCTCCGGTTCTGAGACAGCACGGAGGTCGACAATCGATCACGAGCGTACGTCGACAGAAACTGCTACGATATTCACGATATATAGCATGTATGGCGATGCAGACGCCCCCGGCAGCTGGTCCGCCTCGGCTTCAGCCTCTGATCCTGACGCTGCTACCACATCAAAGCTGGCGACAAGAGAAACTTCTTATTGTGACTCCAAGAGGTCCACTACGGACCTTGCATACCGCCACGACTCTATAGCTGAATCCCAGCGCTTCAGTAGCTATGGACGCCCCACGTCTACTGGGTCGACTTCGAATGGGCCAGCGCAGTCGCCCCGCCCACATTCTGCGCAAGTCGCAGCGTCCTCACGCAACAGCGATATTACTTCTAATCCTCGGAGGGCTACAACCAGTCAAAAGCGGCAGACAAATGGGAGTGCGCATCCGCCTCAATCCAGGCGAACATCACAATCCTTTGACGCACAATTGCCTCCTATAATCCCTTCCTCTCACCCGAAATCATCATCGCCAACGCCCACATCGGCCTCATCAAATGCACCGTCCTCGCTTTCGCCTCCACACACGCCCCCAATGCCACATCCACACAATGCGCTGGCCTCACCGTCGAGCCAAGGCTCGATCGTGGCTTCGGATGGTGAAGAGCCAGATTCTTTTCACGTTCGAAGCACGTACGCGACGCTCGAGGTATATGGCGTGAAAGGTGACGGGTATGTGGAGGGTCTGGAACGCACGCGGGCCCGGATCGGTGGGAGCAGAAACAGCGAGATGCGAGCACTTGACGCTTTGGATGATGGAACGGAGAAGATGCGTGAGCTCAGTGAAAAGGAAATCGAAACCTTGAAGAATCTAGACCGGTGAGCTCTCGAGACCGCACCTCCGCACCGTCGTTCCCTTACACTACGGGTCAGTTACGGATTCTTCTCCATACCATCACACGACAGGCTTGTCCGTGTCCCATCAGGTCCATTGTCGAAGCAACTCAGACGCGTCTCCGCAGGACCGCGCGATGCACCCTCACACCCCACGGCGCTGAATGCCCTTCCTACCCCCGCGCTTCCGATTAAGGAGGCGCTGAGAATAGAGAAATGGGGCCGAATGCTCGAACCACGGGAGCGGGATCAGGGCGCAAATATCCAGGCATGGGGCATACGAGCGTCGAAAGAGCACAAACTTCGGGAACGGACGTACAAGGGCATACCAGATCGCTGGCGAAGTGCTGCCTGGGAAGTGCTCATGACTCGATACGCAAAGACGGGTAAGACACAGATGCAGAAGTTCGGAGAGGACTATCGGGAGGCTCTCGATAAGGCGTCGACATACGACGTGCAAATAGACCTGGACGTCCCAAGAACAATCAGTGGCCATATAATGTTCCGAACGCGATATGGTGCAGGGTGCGTTCATTCGTCGCTTCCCTGACTCGCAACTCACATGTCTACAGACAACGGTCATTATTTCACGTTCTGCACTGTTTTTCCTTGCGGTGCGAATCCTGCGGCTACGTACAGGGAATGGGCCCTATTGCCGCCACACTTCTCTGCTACCTTGAGCCCGAGCGGGTATATGCGTCCCTCGTGCGGCTCCACGATGCATATTCGCTGCATAGTATCTTCAACCCGGGATTTCCTGGCCTGCTCGAGGCGATATATGTGCAAGAGCGGATAACCGAGCAGATGATGCCGGACGTGTACGCGGCATTCAAGAAGCACATGATCTCCACGACGTCCTATGCTACTAAATGGTACATCACCCTATTCGCGAATTCGGTGCCGTTCCAGACCCAATTACGGCTATGGGACGCGTTTCTGCTGGACGGACCCGATGTGTTCGTAGGTGTCTCGATTGCGATCGTCTGGGCATATCGAGGTGCGCGGCACAGACATACATTTTGTGCTAGTAATTGAGTCTGACCATGTGGACATAGATCACATAACAGCGAGTGCCGCGAACTTTGAGACCATCCTCTCCATGTTGTCGTCTTTCTTCGTGCCCGAGGACGAAAACGTATTCCTTGTCTGGATCGGCAAAATGCTAGGAGACAAGAAACTTCGGACCAGCATGACCCAATGGCGGGAGACCTGGAAGGGTCTTGTTGCCAGCGGCAAAGACGGCGATGCCCTGTTATAGCGTCGGTATCCTTCGCCTTTTGGACCCCCTCTTTTTATCTATTGCATTTCTTGGCTTTCATTATTCTTTCCAGTAATTCATGGTTGTTGCATAGGGGCCTAGGGAGTCTCGGACGTTTCATCTTCGTTTTCGACTGACTAGTCATCTTGCACGGACCGCCATCCATATGCACATTTCATATCCTTAGAACATCTGTACCAAGTACAACGCAATGCTTTTTTCTTCCTTCTTATTTTCATTGTTTAGGTATACAGTACTAAGTAGTGCGGATAGATGATACATGCAACACGGCGGCGTTACCAGCAGGGTATGTGAGTACAAGATTGACAGCAAGATTAGAGCGGGAGCGGGAGTCGAAGGGCGATGAGGGCACTAGCTCATCTCCTCTGCGAGGAGTTCCAAAGCAAGGTCGTCGTCGTCCAAAAGAGCGTCTTCGTATATCTGTGGTATAAGTATGAGCGGATGTCAGTCACTAGCCGCTCCTAGTGAGGACTACGTACCGAAAAATCAATGTCTTCCTCGGGAGCGATAGCGGGCGCCTTGGGTTGGCTCAGATGCACAGGCGGGACATTTTTCGTGGGCGTTTTTTCGCGCTTTTCCGCCTCCTCATCAGAGTCAAACGCTACCCGTGCCAACTCTTCGTCGCTCAAGAGGCCATCTGAGTATAACTTGGGATGATCATTGAGCGCATATGTTCCATGTCATGTGAGTCAGACACTCACACTCAAGTCAATTTCCTCAGGCTCGACCGAGTACGATCTGCCCTCCTCGACCCTCTCCTTCCCCTTGTCCGCAACGACGTTCTCGACTACCACAGTCTCCTCCGCCTGCTCCGCGATATTAGGCGCCTCAGCCTCGCTTTCTAGAGCTTCCAAGAGAGCCACCCAGTCGCGTTCAGGTATCTCTTCGCACCGTGCCCCCATATTAGCACAAAAGTCCGCGCCGTCGTTCCCCGTGTCCCCGCTGTGTCCTTTGACATACTCCAGCTGCACTTTCTGCCCGCGCTTTGCACGCGCGTCGAGGAGTCCAGACAGGTATCGTATAAGTTCAGCGTTCTTGACTGGCTCGTTTTTGCTCGTCCGAAAGTCGTTGGCTATCCATTTGGGCATCCAATCCTTGACGCCTGGGGATAGATGATTAGCGTCCAGATCTTATCGTTATAGCGCAGGGTGTTTATCACATTTCATGGAGTATTTTGAATCGGTCTTGATGAGCAAGGGCCTCTTCCGATACGGCGCCGTTTCTAGGACCCGCGACATAGCCTGCCATCCGTTAAGTCAGCTCGCGAGGAAGGGACATATAGATGAGTAAGTACTATAAGCTCAGCTCTGTTGTTCGTCTGGTCTCCCGGACAGCGCTCTGCAATATTTCTGGGGACGGCATGTTGGAAACAGGGATAGATTGAGAGAGGGGGAGTCGTTACCTGGGATCATTGTGTCCCCACCAGACGCCCACACCCGCAACGGAGCCGACCTGGCCATTACCCTTGCAAGCACCATCGCAATAAACTATGTCCCAGCCACTTTCGTCTTCCAAGTCTCCCGACGCGATTCTTGTCTTTCCGGTGTTCTTAGTTATCGTGACAGATTCTTTTTGTGCATCCTCGGAGGTACTAACGACTGCGGCCTGAGGTGCAGATGTAGAGGCGGGCACGGGCGCAGATGTGGGCGCCGTAGATTTTGACTTTGGTGGCGAGCTAGCCCTTGCCTTCGTCGGCGACATAGGCCCAGACGGCACTGGTTTCCCGCTTGCAAAGGCTTCCGCATCGGCCGCGTTCATGAATTTCTTGAACTTTGCGCCAGGGAATCCCTTGATCTGAGCTTCACACTCATCCCTTCAAACGATCTCAGATATCTCATCGACGTGTACACAGAGAATGATGAACCATGTCATGAACACACCCGTCGCACGACCCTTGTTCACGGCGTAAAAGCCGCCCTTTGCTGCCTTGGGCATGGCGCAACGGTGTTGGCCGGTAGCAGGTCCAATTTTCGATGTGCCGAGCGTCTGTTTCGCTGAAAGAAGAGCTTGAAAACGAGAAAGTCGATATATACGCGGTACGGTGCCAAAAATATGTCTAGCCACGGCTGTTCAGAAGGAGAATAAGTAAAAGTCCAGGCGATGTCGAGGCAAGAGCAAAGATGCGAATTCGACGACTCGGACGCGAATCATCTCGGGAAGCTTGAGAAATACATAGGGGCGTCGCGGGTCCTTGACAGCATTTTCTTCGATACAGGTGCTTTGCGCGTGTCCACTGAGCGTTGTTCTTGTGCTAGCTTGTCGACAGAAATCTACACTGCTGCCTTGCAGAAGCGCCCATTTTCTCACTCGTTGTATACTGTGCAAGACACCGCTTGACTACTGTCGGTCCAAAGAACGAGTCTTCTTCGTTTCTTCGTACACCCTGCGTACGCCCGTGTCATAGCAGCGAGAGCCGCTGGAGGTCAACTGGACTCTGGCGTATCCTGTCGGCACCATGGAAATACGCGTCGAAAACCAAAAGCCAACGTTCGTCGCGTGGTTTGACGCGTCGAAATGCCGATAAAACGTGGGCCGATATTGGTGGGCCGGAGACGTTCAGATACAGGATGCGGTCAATGGCGATACCATCTCACCTTATAGCCAGCTTCACACCGTCTTCAGCAAAGTCATCCATTACAGAAGAGCTAGGGTCTTCCTATAACGGCGTCTCGCACTGTAAGTCCGTCTTGTCACCGTGAGGCCAGGCCACGAGGGAGACCCATTGTTTGGGAATGCCACACGCCGTCGGGTATAATTACTGAACATCCTCATTCTCCGCGAACACAGAACTCTAACCACTACCACCATCTCTCTGTGCCGCTCGAACTACCCCTACCCCTACTCTCATCACCAACATGAGCACTACTTCCTACAACGCCCCCTCCACCAACGCCAACGAGGTGCTCCCTGTGGGCCTCGCCCTGCTCATGCAGCAGGAAGCAATGATACGGCAATATAAAGAGGAGCTGGTGCGTACGCGTCGTCGTACATTGCATGTTATGTCGCTCATGGTGCTTATCTCTAGCGTCGCGAAGCGATGGCAAAGGCACAAGCCACACTGCAGTCGTGCAACGCATCCAATGACGGGGAGAATGTCCGCCGGAGTAAACCGCTCGCAAAGGCCAGCTCGTCCCCTGCAAGGGTACACTAAGGCACGATGTCCAGTCGCCGATAGCGTGTCTATTTGTGGGTGTGCGGATCTGGTACGCCGTCCATTTCGGGTCTTTCGCTGTGGTAGGTGCTGATAAGAGCCGCGCCGACAGGTCGATGGGCTTCACGAAAGGAAATGCTACTGTACACTAGACTATATCATCTTGTATCATTTTCACACGGGTTTACCAGAGATTCTGAGCGCAATGCAAGGGATATGCGTTCGACATTCTGTGCGCTTGGAGCGGGTCTAGGTCTCTCGAGAACGAATACTGTATGTCTCTAGGAAAAGGCAGTACAGATTGCTGCAAGATGGGTAAACCGACCCGAGCGACTTGACTTTAGCTGGCCAAATCGCCAAATCATGCAAATCATTCGAATGGCCAAAGCGCTAGAGTATGCACATCACTCAAAATGAGACTCAGTTCAACGCTGGTTGACATGGAAAAACAACAATTTATTCCTGGAAGACGCGATGCCTCTAATCTCTCTGAAATCGCCCGCCCTTTCATTCCGCTAAGCCAAAGTATCGTACCACCCGACGAGCGAGACTACCATGACGGAGATTCAGAACGATGTTGAGACATATACAAAGCACAGTAGACTCACAGTACGCAACAATGGTATACCCCCGAACGCTCTGTTGTCACTGCGTAGAGGTCGCGGCACGCCTGCAGACGACAGACCGCGTTGGGATGCGCTGGGGGTCGGCGTCAGCAAGAGCCTAAGGTCCCGAGAAGGATTAAAAGCCTCAAACCGGCTTGGAGACGCGCGACATGATGTGAGGGAATTCCTGTACGAAGAATGTGTCAGATACAGGAGCGGCTACACGACGCACCAGCGCTCGTCGACTCGCGGCAACCGCACAATAATATACCGATCCCGCCTGGAACTGATACGAAACGTCAGAAAGACGCCGCCTCCAATGCAAGCCCAAACTCACCGATTCGTCCAAGGGTCTTCCGTAAAAAGGAGAGGTTGCGCCACCCGAAGGTGGCATAGGAAAAAATTTATCGCACACGAGCACGCGCCCCCCGAAGAGAGCGCGCGGACGATGGACACCGACAGGAACTCCGAAGAGTCCTGCCGGCCGCGATGTGGTGCGACGCGCCTGGCGCCATTCACCCACCGCAGCCGCCTGCTGCAGCTCAAGATACGCGTATAGCCTTGGATGCACTGCAACTGCGCACTACGGCAATGATCCACCGGAGCGTCGTTCATTCAATGTCCCGCGAAGCAGGGCATTAATGAATCGCTCAGACGCGTCGCGAGGGAGGGGAATGATGGTTGTTTTTTTGTGTCCAATCGTTTTCCTTTGCGGCAGCCTTTCTCCTGTGGTGAATGGCATCATGAGCGACGGGCCTTCAGGCGAACTAGGAGGGAGAAAACATACCATCACCACTTCTGTCTTTCTCCGTTTCTTTTTTTCCTTTTTCACTGGGACCTTGTCAGCGAAAGAGCGACGAAAGAAAGAAATGAGAAACACGCACTCGGCATTATGTCCTTTTGGTCGGTTCCTTTTGTCGGTGTCCTGCCGGCAACACGGATATGAGTGCGACAGTACAACGCGAGCCTAGGTGAAGACATGCACCATTTTCGTTTTGTTTGAAGCGGGGGGTTTCAACCGGATCCTTTGCCGCATCTTCTGCCTTTCACTGTGGACGACAAAATAAGCGGGATGCGAACCTATATTGTATCGGAGAAGCTTACCGTGCCCTTTTTTTCTTTTTCTTTTTCTTTTTTCGGTGTCCTGTAGACGGTACGCAGCTGTGAGCGAGATGCCGAGGAAGAGCGAGAGATACATACCTTTTATCTGTCCTTTGTGCCGACCATTTGTATCTGAGAAGGGTGAGCGCATCATAGTCAAAGCCGGAAGAGAATAAGAAAGGCGCAGTGGCCTGCAGAGCCCGCCGCGCCTACTCATCACTCGCCCTTACACTTAATCTTGAGGATGGTTGAGGCAGCCAGCTCACGCCTTACGCACTCACGCCACTCCTCACGCCCACTCCCATACCCTGTACGGTCAAATGTAGGGGCGCAAAGTCGAAGAGCGGTGCGAACGCCACAAGGTTGCCGAACGTGGCGGAGGTCGACGAACAAGGGCAGAGGTGGCGACATTGACGAAAGAGTGGCGCAGTAGAATGGCGGCGGAGTAGAGAGGAGACCGGCAGGGTAGAAGGAAGAGCAGGAAGATGAGAGGCACGATGAGCACGGCGACGGAGTAGAGAAATAATGGTACTCGCCTTTGAGGGTTGAGAGGGGGGAGCGAACTCAATCAAGTCCCTGGCCACCACGGGTGAAGATGGGGGGAAAAGACGAGCAGTGAAGATCAAAACATTCAGAGGGCGCCATTTTATAGCGCCCCAGCACAGGATTTGCCACAAAATACGCAGTCGTCCTCGTGCATCGAAGCACAACGCCATCCCCTGAAAAAGGCCTTTGTTCTTCGCCTCGGGCGTTCAATTGTGATAGCCAAAGGGGCATCGCCCATCAGATAGCACCGTTATCGTGAAAGGGAAAAGGGCGCTAGATGGAAGCATCTGTCATTTATTATGATGACTCGATAGAAAAACAAGAGAAAAACAAGGACCCACAACTCTCGCCGAAAGGATCCGTTGATGACGCCCAGATTTTTAAAAGAGACAACGATGTAGCAGTAGACTTGTTTCGCCCTCCTTGGGCTACTCAACAGCGGTCCTCGCCCTACACTGCTTTATCATAGGATTGCTGTCTGCGAGCTGTGCGAAATGAAGTACTAGCCTTTGACCAGTGGGCGATAGCCGAAATGGTTCCGATATCATCATCCCAAAAAGGCAGTTCCTCAAGTTCACCGATTTTGTCAAGAATCTCCTTTCTCGAATCGCCGCTAGGCCTCTTCTCTTGCTGCGCCCATCACGAGGTCTATCTGAGACATGCCAGTCATCTTCAAAGGCACGATATATCCGAGGAACTTCGAGGAGCTTGTGCCCTCGATTGCCGTTTCTGAGTCGCCGCGACTTCCCCCTTCTCGTCTCGCTTGTCGGATCGCGTTTCGTTCGTATCTTCAATTGAAGTGCGGTAGATTTCTGGACGAATTGCGCAGTCTGTCTCTGTGCTGCGGGCTGCGACAATGAGCTTAATTCTCATTCAGTGCGTGCACGGGCCGCAGCTACTAGGCATCATATGACGGAGAATAGAGGGAAGCAGGGTCGCGAATTCGCTGTCCGTAGAGGAGTACAGAAGGACCGTTGAAAATTTCGCCAGAAATAGTATTGGTTCTCCCTGTGGACGATTTCTCGTCTCGGATGAGGTCGGTAGTAGAAAATTCATCATTACGATCCATCCTTGACTGCGTTTGCCGACACACCTTTCAACATCGTCTAGACAAGGCATCAGAAGCTCCACGTTTGCCTTGGTTGCGTCTTTGTCTGGCGCCAATGTGGTACGCACTCTATATTTGCAAAAATTCGCTGATCGAGCGTGTTACACTAACGCGCACGAGAGCGCTCTGACCGTTCATCATCAGGCTGCAGAATGGCATCCTCATGTTTGCCGCATTGCGAGTCGCCCCAGGCGCTTGAGTACAACCTTCTTACATTTTTACAGGTCTCCGGCTACGCGCACCAGCGTTCTTCCGCCCGTTCTTCTCACATCGCAAGGACAAGACGCCGCCATGGTAGACGGCGTCTCGAAAAAGATTGCGTGCCTACCGACCGAATCCCGTCCAAGCGTGTCCAAACCTAGCGACACTCCTCTCTAGCATCCCTTGACGCCTTGCTTGACGCCCAAATACAACGCCTGGACAAGGGTGTCCAAATCCGGATGTTACCTTGTACTCGCTGCTTTTAGGTCCCCTTCTCTCCAGGGCTGCTTAAGTGAGATGATTGCAGCGAAAGACACTAGCAACAGCACCACTGCCCACAGAAGAACCGTCCCAACAAGTAAACCTGTCTTCGTCGACTCGTAAATCAACACTCAATTGTGTTCAGCCTCACACGCGCTTCTCGACGCGTCGCGTCACGCAGCCTCGCCAACATCCAAATACCTCCCCAGTTTCAAGTCCAACTCGCCATCCGTTTCACGATCGGAACTGTCCACGTCGCACAGCCTCCCCACGGATACGCATATAACCCACTCTAATCGGCGCCTATACAGTCGTACGCACAGTCATGACCAACCACAACCCCTCCTCACCCCCCGCGTCGCCCAGCTACGGGGGCGGATTCTTCCCTGTAGCGCCCACATCCCCGCATGCGTTCGCGTCATTCCAACAGTCCCCGCGCGACCAGCACGCAATGTACGCGCAATTCGGCGCCGTCGCACCGGGAAGCCAAACAAACACGCAGCATAGCAGCGCGAACGGGAACTGGGGCAGCCTGAAGAGGTTCATGCGCAGGAAGTAGGCACTTGAAGAGCCTGGGTGCTCCGAGGGGACGCTGTTTTCACGATGGGCTCATTGCCTGGTGCTTGGGTTGTGTGGCAGGAGGGAGTGCGATGCAGCGGAGGAAGAGGGGGTGTAACATTTCGGAAGGCGTGACAGGGTGCTGTGCACAATAACCCGCTACAGGCAGAGATTCGACATACGAGCAGTGTTTTTCTAAATCAGGATTCAGCATCATCCGCCAACGACTACTTACGACCATGTATCCTTTATTGTTTGTATCCCGGATCCTTATCATATGCGCATTTCTTCGTTGTAAACGAGTCGATGAACTGTGGAGGAGATGAAAGCACGTAACAATAAGGCGAGGACTTCGACTGATATGGGTGCTAGTGGGCGTTGATATTCTTGCGATGCAAGTAGGATATATGCACTCGTGCGTCCGCGTCTTATCGCACCGTTGGGCGACGAAGAACTGGGCTCAGAAGATATAGATGGGCGCTGAACACAAAGCTGTGCTTGCTGGAACCACAGTAGATCCCCGACTCTTGGAACAAGAGAGGGTTGTGTCGGCGAGAAACGTAAAAACGTCTATTGCAGCTCAACCCGTGTGAAGCTTACATAAGACGCCCCTATGTCTCTCTACGTCCTCGTCGTTTGCAGCTTGCTCGTCGTGAGTCGTGGCTGTGCGTCTCTGTGCTTTGTTTCGTACATGTATACTCGGAATTCACTTCGTTGATAATGGTACTGCAGTTGTGTTTCGTCGCGGTACACATCTACAGCTACATCTCCACGCGCATCCCGCAGAATTTGGGCACTGCGCCGTGACCGCTGACTTCGCCGACGGCTGGCTTGAACATCTCTGTGTCACCATTCATACGGAAATTCAGCGTACGCACAAGGACCTTGCAAGGACAACGACACTGCGCTGTAGTCGTACGGGATTAATGGGGCCCCAGTACGACTTGATCGTCCCCCCCCGCTTTACGCTCTGTGCTTCCGCTAAGTACCTGTATATGGTATCAACACTTCAGGGCTCCGCATGCCAGCGTACCAGATTATGGTTCAATTTATACAGTCAGAGTACTTCAATGTTTCTGTAGGATGGCCTTGTATACAATGTGACAATATTGACAGAAGGGTGGCTCTGACTCCGGTGCTGCAGTGCAGTACTGCTACTCAGATGGCTGTAGTCTGCTGTCTGTGGCATGCAGCAATTTACAGAGCAAGTATTTAGCCTCGGATTGGAGGTATTGCGATTCTGACACTGGCCTGCGTGAACGAGGAGTCGGGGATGGGCGCTTGCGCCGCTAACGATTCGATCCAAGGTGCGCAAACGATTCACACTCGCGATACCACTGCTCAAACAAGTTTAGGCTGTGTAGAGAAAAGCAGGAAAGCCATGTAGAACTTGTGTAGAACGAGCCCGAGTCGTGGTATAAGCAGAGAAATCTGGGTCAGATTAGGACGAGGCCAGTATCGGTGTCGCCCACGTGGCCGACGGCGTCTGCCGATCAGGGGTAGACCTCGAAAGTATTTTGGGCCTGCTCATCGTCGAGCACAGCGACCAGCACCCTTTGCTCGTCGTTCGCCACAGCGTCAACCGTCAAAACAACGGTCATGGCACCGCCCAGAATGCCGAACTCGACGACGGGCTCAGGCATCTCTACCGCCTACTCGCTGTCTCTGCTCTCCGAGTACACCCACACGCTCGACTCCCTGCCGCTCGACCTCTCTCGCAATTTTGCAGACCTACGCGAGCTCGACGCCGTCCTCTCCTCCTCCATGTCGTCGATAACTGCAAAGATACATGCCCTCACGCTGATGCTCGAGCAGCCCGACGCCCAGATGTCGAAGCAGGAGCGGCTCTGGCTGCTCTCCGACATCGCAGACGAGGCCGCTCGGCTCAAGCTCGGTGGCGAGGACAAAATCCGCGTCGCTTGTCAGGCAGGCGACGCTCTTAAATCTCATACAGCCCACTTGGACGCCCTTATGGACCATATGCCTTCATTCGACCGGGCCATCCTAAACAGGCGCACCACATACCCGCACGTCGCGCAGCGCTCGTTCAATCCAGCACCGACCCTGGAGTCTGGGCGCAGGAGGCGAGGTGGCTACGGCTCGCTGTTGGTTAGCGCGCCAGACCCAAGTCCGGCGAAGAGGAAGCGTGCGGTGCGCGACGACGATGTGGAGAGGTCGCCACGCAAGGACAAGCCCATAGAGACGTCGAACCACCGTGCTCGCAATGGCAATGGTCGTTCCAGAAAGTCAGCCCTGTCCCGTCGCTCTCTGATCGCGCTGTCTTCTAATGCTGTGTGCACAGGGTCGAACGCGCTGCATCGCCTACGGAATCCCTAATGTCCACCGCCTCACACATTCCGTCCCACCAGCAGGCCCCCACCTCTCACGCGGCGCGCAATAATCACAAGCGCACCCGGCCCTCCGCGCATACCGCGCACGAGAACCACAACGGGTCTCTCCTTGACCAGACTGTTGCACGGCGCGAGATGTTCCACACTGCACCGTCGTCGTCAGCCACCCACCCTTCGCTCCCGCTTCCATACGGAGGTGGAAATGGGAACCCGTACGAACATATCCCCCAGTTACCACTCCCAAGCCATACGGAGTGGACCCCGGCGCCTACTCAGTTGGAGGGCCCCGGGATGCCCGTGGCCCGCGGCGCGTCCTTGACGCACACCGGCATGCCCATCACTGCACCGATCGTGGTGCCGCAGCCGCAACAGCCGCCGCAGCCACCGGCACCAGGCGAAGAAGACGGAGAAGGAGAGGTCGACAATAAGGTGTATTGTTTCTGCCAGACGGTCAGCTACGGCGAGATGATCGGGTGCGACGACATGGATTGCCCTCATGAATGGGTATGTTTTGTTCTCGTTGTTTATCTTATTTTCGTGCTGACGGTCTCAACAGTTCCATCTCTCGTGCGTCGGGCTCGACGAGACGCCGCGTGGCTCCTGGTATTGTGACACCTGTCGCGCAAAACGGGAGCGAAAGGGTCCCCGAGGAGGCAAACGACGCGCTGGAGGTGGAGCTGGACGCTCAGGCGCGAAGGCTGCAAATGGAGCGTGAAGAGATTATATCGCTATGTATCATGTATTTCCGGTCCCCCTCTCATTTCCTACCTTGCTCATGCTTCAAATAATGGTCACATATGCTTGTTTCGATTTTCCTGACTCAGTATTTGAGGCGAATGGCCGACTGCAGTCTCAATAACACCAGACATGTGCACGATATATAGAGCAAGAGATAAATACAACGTCAACCGATATGTCATCGACGTTTTGATCCTCGCCCCTCGTCCAAGGTTGGGGAGCTCCGTCGTTTTCTAAGGTGGACGTTAGCTATGTTCTCGAACTTGAACATTCGCAGCTTACCTGCTGCCCCTGTCCTCGATTTCAGCCGAGGGCGTCCGGCCAGTCTCCTTGTTTGCGCCGCCACCGTAATCCAGCCCGTCGACAGCGGGTGCATTGCCGTCCCGATCCTTGTACTTGTTCTGGTTCCGCGGGCCAGTGGGTACACCAGGTGGCAACGGCGACGCAGGTCGTACAGGTACGGGTGGACGCTCAGCTAAAGAGAGGCGACGCAAACAACCACGCATTTCTTCAGAACGCGTTCACATCGTGGATATTAAGTAGCTCGACGTACCACTCTCTGGTCCGTATACACCGCCCCGTCCCCTGCCCCGCCCTGCGAAGCCGCCACTCCGACCACGCGGGCCCTGTCCCCGTCCGCGATATTGCACGGGAGTGCCGCCGCGTGCGGCAGGCGGAACTGGTGTGCCACCTCCTTCTATAGGCGGGTACATTGGCTGGTTCATCTGGCCTTGATTGATTTGTCCTGGATTCATCTGCCCGGGGTTCATTTGGCCAGGGTTCATCTGGCCTTGGTTCATTTGACTCGGGTCCTGTTGCCAATAAGTTGAGCACGACGCAAGTGTACATACCATAGACGCCTACCTGCATGCCAAAGTCCCCACCCATACCCATGTTCATCATACCTGGCCCCGGACCACCGCCTTGGCCAAACTGATCGGGCATGCCCATTTGCATGGACTGGTCTGGTGTCGCGTTACCCGGACCCGGACCCTCCTGCATCATAGGCCCCCCACCCTGCATCTGCATCTGCATGTCGCCATTCATGCCCATGCCCATCCCCATGTTCATTCCACCCATCCCAGACATGTCCATCATCGGGTTCATGCCGACGCCACCACCCATCATACCAGGATTTGGCCCCCCGCCCGACATCAGCGAGTTCGCGCCGGTCATGACCATGGTCCTGAGCTCTGGTGGAAGTGCGGATAGCTGCTCCTCTGGCATGCCTGCAAAGTTCTGTGTGAAGGAAGCAACGATGAATAGCTGTATCATTGGACACAAAAAACTGGGGACATACGATGACATTGAGTTTGAGAACGTTGCCCATTTCTCCTAGATCTCGCCTGCGGTAGCAGTACGCCTCCCAGGATATTTCGTCAAAGCCGTAGTTAAACCAGTCGCTTATATCAGCCCCTGGTCTCCGCCATGGCTTCTCTGCCATAGCATTTAGATCAACCTCGAGAACGGAACGTCCGTCGAACATCCCGGGCATGGAGGGATCTATGGTGGGGTGTGACGGTGGTGCGGTGGCCGGAGGAAGGGTGGATGGATCTGGCCCGTCGGGAATGGGAGTCTGTTCCTCGTTTTTTGGTTGGCTGTCGGACGTGGAAGGCTGCGACGCTGGTTGCTGAGCATGTGCGGTTGTAGGTGCAGGGGTACCATTTCCTGTGGGTTGAGGAGTAGAAGTGGATTTGCTGGGGGTCGCTGCGCTAGGTCCGCCGCGTTCTCTCGGTGTGTATTCCGTGGTCAATGAGGGTTGTGGACCTGTACCAGTACTTGATTAGTACGCTCAATTGATGCAAATGCGTAGGTGTTACCTTTGGCAGGTGTATTTGCAGACGAACTTGTGGCCCGGTTCGTTGGAGGCCGGGCAGGTACATTTTGTCTGTGGAACATATGAGCGCTACTTCATGGTCTCGGGGCGGGATGCTCACCGGAAATCGAGCGAGCGGGCAACAGGTTCCAGTATGATTTCAATGTCATCCTAAGATGAATGTAAGGTTCCATAGGAACGTCTGAGCGTCGTATTGGACGTACCTCGTCACTTTCTTCCGCATCCTCCAATTCCACGTCGGCGTCCTCCTCTTCCTCCATTTCTACCGGCTCCTCTCCCTTGCCTTCTGCTGCCTCCGCCTCCAGATTTGCAATGACACCATTTGAGGATGATGCAGTCTTCTCTATAGCAATTCTAAGTCTGCCATGAGATGGGTCTGCGCACCGTCGGATGGAATATGAACTCACGGCTGCGGCACTAATCACACAATGCACAGGACAAGATGAGTAAAACGCGTCACATCTTATTGCTTCAACAAAGTACAAAAAGCCACAGAGACGCCCGCTTTGCAGAGAAATGGGTGGAAAATCCCGGAGACCAGCTCTTACCAGAAGTCGACACCTGTGGTTTGGGTTCCTCCGCTTGAAGGGGCTCGCCGTAGAGAAAAGCGTCATCGTCATCCCTGGCGAAGCACAGTCAGCTCTCTGTGCAGTGTACGATCGCGAACACACACATTTTTGTGACCAGAAACTGAGGAACAGAGGAGAAAAGTGAAGCGCGAAAGTCGAGGAGGTCAAGGTTCTGTTTCAAGCGACGCGCCCGCAATATGCGCCCCTTCCGAAATCCGCTCGCTCTTCCGCGGCATTGCCCCGACTTGCAGTCTCAGGAACCTGACTGAGGCTCGCGTTGCATGTGGTGAGGAAATGAGCAAGTGTGACGGAAAATTAGACATGGCGGCAGGCGTATGTATACATGAGTAACACATGAGCGATGAATAGAATAATTTAGTGCATGCAATCCTCTCCGACAGATAAAAACTCAGTGGACACCGTGACCATTTACCGTAACATCCCCTTCAGAAGCAGCGAGAATGTCCGTCTGTGCAAGAGCATCTCGCAAAGCTGCTCCAGTGTCGTCGATGGAGTGCAAGAACCGCAGCAGCTCCCGACAGAGCTGCCAATCCTTCGCGCCGACTGCGTCTTTCAATAAGCGCACGGCATCGCCGTTGTCGTGATCCAGCTGCTCAAGATTATGCAGCACAAGGAGGTAGGACCCTGCAGTTTTCAACCGCTGGGTTGCTAAACATGTCTGGGGATACATGGGTCAGAAGCAATTTGAGTTGAGCGATGGTTTTGAAATACCTCGAACAGGGTTTTTGGGTTCCCGACGATGTTGAAAAGCCGTCGCCAGCGCGTCATCTCGGTCTTGCGAGCACATCCCACGACTACGTCCAAAGCGGCATCGAAATGGTCGAGAAACTCGATGACGGTGGGTAGGACTATATCTTGATTTTCCGCGCCGTCATAGTCATCGTCCAGTGTTGCCTCAGATTCAACAACAGTATGAAGCAGAATCTCTAGCGCATGTGCAAAGAAGACGAGATGTTGGTAATGGGCAGCAAAAAGAGCCGCCTCCTTGACTTGGTGTAGTTCGAGGTGATAGAGTAGAATGTGGTGCAGAAATAGATGGGACTAGTTGTAACTCATTAGAGGCGCAGCCAAGGACAGCAGCACGGGATGACTCACACTGGTGGCATGTCTGAACATAACAAACGGCAAGTTCATACGTGTGGCAGCTTCATGTTCGGCACCGATGATAATGCCTTTGTCCATGAGGACCGCTAGTGCACCATGTTCAGGGCATTGACTATGTATTAGTGGCGGGGGGACTCACAGAGTGGGTAGAAGTCAAGTGGTATGTTGACGCTCTCTTTGACGCTTTGCGGCGTCTCCTCGGAGGCGCCTGCAGGAGGCGCCTCGATGGCGAGAGCGTTCAGCCATACCCTAATCCCTTGTCCGTCGTATCCCCACAAAGAGTTTTCCAGGGCACCAATTCCACGAAGATGTATCCAGCAGAATTCGATGCGGTCAGCGAATATTTGCATATCATATTTGACCTCTTGGTTTCCGGACTGTCGCAACTGGCCGTCAGTGTGTGCGGTAGAGCTGAATACAAGAAACGCACTTTTCGTGGTCGCAGGAGTACTAATTGCCCGCCGACCATCATCAATACAGTAGCGACAGACAGGTCATCCACAGGATCTCCGATCTCTACGAGAAACAGAGTTATCAGTAACCACACACAACCAAAGCAATGAACGATGAGCGCTCACGTTTCTGAGCACTAGGTATCATCCAACTCAACAATCGCACGGCGCTCGGGGCAGCAATGATGCCAGTAAAAGTGATACTTCCGCAGAGGTGCAGTTTTATCGTATCTGCCGTAGGAACGATGAGGTAATGGTATAATGTGTTGTCCGCGGTGTACACCAGCAAGGAGTTGTCTACCAAGGAGAGGATGACCACGGGTGACGATATGATCTCGCGGTGCAGGACGTTCTGGTTGCTGAGCTCCAGGTCTCGGGAATATAGTCGAATCTGCCTCAAATGCCATCAGCCAGAGTAAAAATGAACGCCAGAACAAAGCACGCACCTGATACGACCGGGAGACTTCAACAGCAGCTATTAGGACGTGGTGGAACCATAACAGCCCACCCTTCACCGAGAAGGCTTGTTGCTGTACCTCGTCTGCGAATATCTTCCACCGTCCGGACGTGGAGCTATAGTGGATCAGACCACGCCGTCCTGCCACCGCAATCAGGCGGCCGTCGCTGCTGAGAGACGAATATCGGATGGGCCAATTCGTTGCGAGGTAATTTTGAGGAATCTACGACGACGAAAGCACGGTCGCTGAATACAGCACGGAACATGGACAAGGACACACTGACTTTGATATGTTGCCAGACGTCAGACTCTGGGTTGATCACACTCATGTCTGGCTGGTCCGCACCGCGGTAAACCAGTGCCCTGTCGTCCATTTGCAAGAATGCATATCGTGTATTGTCCTGCGGCACCCGGTCAATGTCCACTCTCATTGCCCGTGAAAATACAGACGCACCGGAGAATGCTGGCCTGTGGTTGCACTCTTTGCAAATGGTATAACAAACAATTGCCCTTTGATGTCTTTGCCAACGGTTCAATATGTACCAATAGATCAACCAAGGACTTGGCAAACCTTGGGGAGTAACGTGCGCCAATACAACCAGTTCGAAATTTCCAGGGACCCAGAACTGCGTGAAAAGGTTGAGAACCAACAGACGGTGAGAATCTCAGTGGGCTCACCAGATTGAGGATGCCGTACATAAAGGCATCTTGGAACCTCAATGATTGAAGCGATATTTATTAGCCATACAGCATTCGAACGACGATGAACATACTTTTCTTCATCCACCACATCCTCCACGCCAAATCCCCACGCCAGACATCGTCCGCCCACACTGAAAATTGCCCATCCGTGCTCCCATCCGACTGCCAAGACATACCCGTCCGAGCTCCACTCCATCGAGCACACTGACCCACTTTGCCGATTATAGGGATTCGGTATCGACAAAGCCTGGGCCTTCGGGATGACGCCTTCCTGCGATGGGAAGTTCGTGTATTCCACCGAGCCCCTACAAACATATTTCAGCACACGATTCTCTACGACGGGAGTAAATACAACTGTACCCGTGCGTGCCAATAGCGACGAGAGAGAATTTCGCGTTGATGGCGATTGCTACCGCTCGGCGCGGCTCGTCGTACGGGGGCTGCTCGAGCGGGTTCTCGGGGTCGACCTGCCGCCGCTTCTGCACCCACCGGGGCGTCTCGAAGTCGTGGATGCATGTCCCTTGCCAGCGGAACTGCGGCTGCGAGCTTGAGCTGTCGAAGGACTCCCTGCCCTTGCCCTTGTAGTCCATGGGCCCTGTGGCCTGGAATCTCTAAGAGGGTGGAGTCTATGGTTAATTATGAGGTACTGACCTGGCTGCTCTCCTCCTCCCCTCGTCCAAGATCAGACGTGCTGGCAGTGGAATTCTCGTGTAACTGGACGAAATATGCGCGTCCGTCGGATGTGATCCATGTCTCGACTCCAGTCATCCTGGAATGCAGTATATGGGAGATGGTGACTGCACAAATATAGCAGTTAGACGTGTTGATCAGTTGCACATGATGCATTTTCACCCACCGGCCGTATCTACCAGCCATGGAAGTTCGTGATCGTTCAGTACCCAGGTATCATAGCCGTATGGTGCGGTTCGTTTTCTGGGGGTCTCGTCGTCCGAGTCCTCCGCGCTAGGCCACGGTATGCGCTGTATAGCGGGAGGGCTTCTCGTCGAGAACATGAGATGGTGTTTCCGAGGCGAAACGCTGATACACACACAAAGTGGGTCAGCTATCAATCAACTGCTCGCTGCACCACCGTTACGCACCTCAATAAATGGCCTTCCACCCGAACAACGCCCTCGAAGCGTAGACTGACGGATTGAAATGGCAAGGCCTCCCCTGGCCCGGGCAAGAAGCTCCGCATGGCCCCAGAGCCGGGCGGTGGTACGTTGTACCCAGAATCTGTCGGGGTATATTCCACGGTAACAAGGACGAGGAACGACTCGGCTGTCTGTATGCATCGGTGTCATTCGCGGGCGCCCACAGTGCAAGCGGAGTGCGGCGCACCTGTATGATGATCCGCGTCGCATCCTGGGACCACTGCACTTTCAGATTATCTCCATGTTCCACCAGGGACGTCGGCGTACGCGACAAGAATGCTAGTACTGCAGACGGCTGTTCGAGCCATGTCAGCATTCGAGCCTCCTAAAACCACGCGAAAGATCATACCCGGACACGCCAGACAGCCACGCCATTCTTCGTGAGTGTGCAGAACAGCGACTTGCGGGGACTGGGCGACAGGCAGAGGACTGGCTCCTGGGGGATGTTCGGTAACGCCGGTACAGTGCTGAGCTGCCTCGCAGCAGACGTCGGGAAATACATCGCACTGCTGGCTGTAAAGAGTACTGGCGAAAGGCTACAGACACCAGAGCGTCTATGGGCAGAATGTCGGCGGAATACGCAGTGTCATGAGAGATAATTATGCCGACGCTAGCGATCTGGTGAACGCGTGCATGAAGCGGCAGGCGAGTCCGCGACGCGATCTCGCCGGTGTGTGTCGCTCCCACATTTTCCTTTCGCTGCTCACACGTCCGCAATCAAGAGCTGGGTACCGAGCGTCCAGGAAAATATGGATTACTAATGATACACGGATGATGGGCTAAATGCAAGTAACGACGCGACGGAGAGCGGGAAATAGAACACAAGTAAAGCTAGGGAATATAAAAAACCTTCAAAGGCTAGGATTGCCGGAAGACTTTCAGGAAGGGCGGAACCAGGATTTCAGCCGGGTCAACGGTCCATGTCGCACCGGTGTGCCCTCGTCTCCCGACGACCCGTGCTGCTCCTCAGCTAGGTCGAGGCGCGGAGACGACTCGGATGTAGGGGCAGCGCCCAAGGTCATTGGCTGTAACCGTGACTGTCGCAGGAGGCTGAGAATGAGTGAGACACCTTCACGGGACTGCAAACGACAAGGTGAGTCTATTATATCCTATGATCCAAAGGATGTATACGTACCCGCTGGACGTTCGCCTTGAACCGTGTTAAGCCGTGATTTTCGATTCGCTTGGCGAGTCCCCACCCAAACCCAGAAACGATCCTTGCTTCTGTCGTTTGCAGTGTTTTGTGCCTGCAACGGCTATATAAGCTAGGCGAGCCTGCACGAAAGCAAAGACGAACATACCCATCATCTGCCTGGCGGAACGACACGGACTCCTCGACTTGCATGACTTTGACGTGGTCGAGATTTTTGGTGTGACACTTGACTGTCTTGCCAAAAGGGTCCACCTCGCTTTCCTCCACTACCCATGTCTCTGCCCTGCTGATGATTCCCTGCGGTGCCCACCGCGGCAGAGCCCCTCGCTTCAAAATGAGCCGGGTCGTCGACAAGGAGCCGGACGGTGTCTGGGTGCGCGAAATGACGTCGCAGGAGATGACATGGGACGCGTATGGGTTTGGGTATCGCAGGAAGAAAGCGAGCGACACAATGGACCAGGGATCGCTAGCAAGTGGAAATCAGACGATGTAAGTGTGCGAAAAGCGGCCAACACTTACTCGTACACGAAGGATTGCGTGAAGAACTTCATGTCGAGCGATCCCGGTTGGTATTTAGCGAAAGCTACGATTCAATATTGTGCAAAAGAACGGTCGTTTACTGTCGCAAACTCAGAGAGGAGGTGGGGGAAGGAGGATGAGAGGAGAGTCAAGTCTGGGCGCAAGACATGTCGAGGTCTTGGGACTGGATTTCATGCCGCGTCGGATACGTAATGGCCCCTGGGCGTTGGCCGCTTGCCAGAAACATAGCAAACCAGTCAGCATAAATTATACAAGGCTGCATCCGCCACGAAATTACATAGAAAACAGGTGTTGATTAGATGGAGAGCAAGCCTTGTCGTCCTCTGTACGCCGCAGAAATGAGATATACAAACAGGCAACCAAAAGCAAAGTCCAGATAACCGCAATCAAGAGGTTAGTGGCGAAGGCTTAGATCCAAACACAGAGGGGGAAGGATGAGATGACATTACAGGAACCCAGCAGCTCTCAAATCTTCCCGCAGCCTCTCCTCACGCGCACGCGCCCTGGCCTCCTGTTCCTCTCTCCGTTGCCGCGTCGCATCGTCCTCTGGAGGAGCTGCAAGTCCTGGGAAAGCTGCCTCCAAAGTCGCGATCGATCGCTGCATTTGCTCTTGGGCTGCAAGGCTGGTAGGCGCAGTGGCGGCGGCGCCTGGCTGCTGAGTGCCCAGAATCTTGGACTCCCATCGCTTGACTCGCCAATATCCCAGGACCGAGGTCAGTAGAATGAACCAACCTGCAATATACCGAGTCAGAAGGTATCGAACAAGAGGCACAATGAAAGAGCTTACCAGCCGTCATGAGGAAAAATGATAGCCATTCCGTCGTTGCGTCCGCTACGAGTTCAGCGGCTTCATTCTGCTGATCCAAAGTCGTGCTGCCGAATGTGGGAGTTGGTATAGTGCCATTCCAGCCCAGACTTTTCCGGTAAGCTTCCTCCTCTGCTGCGGTAGCAAACGTAGGTGCGGGCGCTGGTGGTGCACTCTCATCGACGGCGCCCATGTCACCAGTGCGCCACCCGCCGCCCAAGACGCCGTCAGATTTCCCCCTCCCGCCTAGCGCAAACCCATACTGGATAAGGGTGATGCCAAGGCCTGCGCGCGATCCGCAGCGCGCTGCGTGTGTCGTATGAAGGAGATACGTAAGGAGGAAGCCGACGAACTGGAATGACACGGAGACGAGTAGGTTCCACGCAAACGAGAACAGGCTTCCTGTAGGAAGGGAGTCGACGAGGATTTCCGAGGGGGACGAGGGTGCATGGACCGTTGTCTCCCAATATGGCGGGACAGAATCCGCCTGTGCGTGGGCGTACGATGGCGGCGCTTCCGTGCCTACATCTTCGGGCACAAGATAGGTCTCGTCGCCTGTCAATTCCGTTCAAGCGCCCGTACACAGCTAGCTAGAGAGAGAAAGCTTACCGTCTTGGATGCGAACTGGCCGTGTAGGCTTGGCGGTGACGTTAGCGAATACCCCATCGTTGTTCAAGCCGCCGCCCACAGCACCCGCAGGCCGCCGAGGGGGCGCTAATCCCCAGCGCTGTACATAGTGGCTGGGCAACAGCCCTGCGGCAGTCCTCCCAAGCCACCCTCCACCGGCACCCCTCGCCGTCCCCGCCCGTGCGTCGACATCGAACACATCCGGCACCCGTCCATTCGAGTTACCGTATTCGTTCGGCAGCGCACGGTCAGAGGGGCGCGGGGGCGATCCCGGTGGCGGGTAGTCGTAGTCGACGTTCTCGAAGTCGTATGCCCCTGGGACAGGGGGCGGGAGGTGCGGTGTGGGCGTCGACGTGGATATCGGGTTCAGCGGCTGCGACTCTGTGGCGTCGAGCCCGTCGTCTGAGCGGTTGTCGTCCTCGTCCTCCTCATCGTCGAAAGCGGCGTCTAATTCAGCGTCAGCGTCGCGGTTTGACCGCGGGTTTGGCAGGGGTGCATAGCGATTTGACATGTAATCGTAGTATGGGGGTATGAGAGAACGTTATTAGGCGTGTACTAGGAGTGTAGATGGGGGTACTTGAGAAGAATGGAGAAAAACCTAGAACAAGGAACCAGAGTGCTATCACAGCCGTTGATAGCAGAACCTGAGCGTGGTAGAAATTAGCGGCGCCAAAGTCACAGCCACCGCCGTTCCACTACGCCATCGACCACGACATTTGGGCCTCAATTATACTTAGACTCGGCTTGCATGCAAAAGACTCTGGTAAAACTCTTAGCTAGTGAAGTATCTGCTTTCAAAATTACCGTCTCTCTCTTGACAATGGCTAGTTTTTCTCTAGCTCGCGCATATCAACGTTCCTTTGAAGCCCGTCCCAATGGCACACTCGCAATCGCCGGCGGCTGCCTGAACGCGCTAGGAGACGGCGTCGCGCAGATAACTCAGAATGTGGTCAGTCGCGTTTACTCCGTTGTATTTGAACACTAGTCTCACGGAATCGCGCGTCAGTTGGCAGAAGAACACGAAGCCCGTCCTGGGTACGACGCTTTACGCACCCTGCGCTTCTTCGCCTTTGGATTTGCGCTCAGTTGAGTTTCACACGTGTCTATCTGCTATCTAGTCGTGCTAAAACGCGTGTGTTAGGTCCTCTTGTTGGCCGCTGGAACCTGTTTCTCGAACACCGTTTTCCGCTGAGGGCCCAGCCAGGAGTAGGCAGAGTCAGCCTGAGGGCATTAGGGAAACGGCTCGCATGCGATCAAATTGCAATGTGAGTCGGCATTATTGTCTTGATTTGCATTGGCGTCCCTAACGAGAACTACAGGGCTCCGCTCGGTGTAAGTCAGCTTTTCGATATGCGGAGAATGCAGTCATTAACATCCCAGTAGATAGCCGTGTTTATTGGCACGATGGGAGTTTTGGAAGGGAACGACGTGGCTCACATCCGGCAACGATACAGCGACATCTTCTTGCCAGCTCTTCTCACTAACTGGAAAGTATGGCCATTAGCACAGGTATGCCCTGCTTTTTATAGCTACAAGTAAAACAGACGCTCATATCATCTTCGTACAGCTTGTCAACTTCCGCTATATGCCTCTCGCGTACCGGGTACCGTTCTCCCAAACGTGCGGCGTCTTCTGGACGGTGTACCTCTCAATTTTGAACTCAAAGTTCGTGCACAACTTTTTTACCACGAAGACGCGTACTCATTCCATATCGCAGGGAGGACCAGAAACAGGACCGAACTGACGCGATCGCGAAGACGCTCGGATGAGCGTACACCGCAACTAACAACACACGCGAATGCAACACCCCACTCAACGCCCCCCTTTTCTTGGAATGGACACTCGCAGCAGTTTAAAGGTCGCCACATAAACATTTTATATCCTCTTTAACATCATCCACGAAACATCCCCCGGTTTCTAGTGTTTATTATTGCATGTCTTTCTAATCTTTTGTAGATAGAGCCATAGCTCTCCATCCTTGTAGCAGTAGCCTACTTATCAGTTATTTTCTCAATACACGTTTCCTTTGGATTTTCATGAGCTCTAGTGACGCGCATATGCGATTGAGTCAATTTGAAAGCAGTACAGTACATCGAGAACCAAAAACAAATTAAAAGGGAGTGTATACATAGGACATGTCTAGAGGGCACCCGGAAATCATGCTTCATAAGTACGTGGGACCTGACCCAGCGTACAGTACAGTCTAGTCGGAATCAAACGATTTCGACGCTTTTTCTGACGTCAATCGTAACGGGCTTCGGAGGCAGCGGGGGCGGCTGAGACTCAGACCGCCGCCAGAATGTCCAAACGCGGAGAACATCCTATCGAGAGGTCCGGTCAGACAGGGAGTATTGGCACGGCAAGAACGGATATCGTACCAGTTGGCATCCAAATATCAGGAAAGCAATGACCGGCACTAGAAGGAAATGGTATGTCAGCCTCGAGAGCAGAGAACCAGCAGAACATGAGCGAACTAACTCAGCGACAGCAGAATACTGGATTCCGACCCCAACGCGCCCGGAGAACTCGACGTAGCACCCACGCTGTTTGATGTTAGTGCATGCATTGCTCATGCGGGTGGAGTGGTGCTCACATTATCCCGATGATGCAGGTGAAGGTGAACGCAAGCACGCGGACGGTCATCCAGATCGATGTCTGGCTGTTCTCTGCGCCGTGGTTCCGTAGAGTGATCCAGTTCCGGTACAGCGTGAATCCAACGTCCGCTGTGAGATCTGTAAGTACGAAGCATGCACAGAGCATTGTAGACACGGACTTTCGAGAGCAACGGTAATGACAAGGATTATGATGCACAGCACGGCGGAAACCTGGCCACTGGAATGATATATATCTCGTTAGTGAAGCCTCCCGTGTCAGAGGTGCAAGGCTGAAGCACTTACGGAGTCCCGGAGGAGGCATGGCAGTACATGTCACTCGGATTGCGCTGTACCGTGTGTAGGTTCACGATGGAAAACGTGAGTGCCTCCACAAGCACGCCAGCATACACGACGTATGGGAATATTAGCAGCTAGATAGGATTTGAGTCTTCCGCGCAGGGGTGATCTGAAGCCTAGGACGCACCGCAAGTGTTCGCATGGGTACGCGTTTGGTATCTTCATGATTGACAAGGGCTTTCAGGTTACTTCGCAGCTGTACGGGTTAAAATCAGTGAATTATTATTCGACTGAGAAAACGGCAGTAGTACCTGGATGACAAGTGCAAGGGTAGTGCATGGGGTCCTGATAGTGAGGTCAGCCTCACTTCCAGCTGGATCGCAGGTAGGGGGGACACTTACAAAACCGGCGCTCCATAAATTAGAGCAGCTTGCACAAGACACAAATCCTTCTGTGGTTCCGGTCCCGTTTGCTGACCTGCCAATGCCCTTCAAATAACGCGCTCGCTGAGTATTTGACGCTATAACGGAAGCATATAGTAAAGATGGCTCACAAAAGAGTGTACGAGAATGCCGATATCACCCACGACACGCAGAAGCTGATCCACGTCGAGAACCGGAAGAGGCGCCGGGTCGCGAGGACGGTGAGGAGGACGATGAGGATCCCCCCGCCCCCGATAAATTGCAGCGCAAGAAAAGCATTCACGACGTGAATGTTTTCTGTTTCGTCATCTCGTACTGAATGAAACGCGTCAGATAGATTCGGACTCCATTCGGAGACGGTGTATATGGCAGGGTACTCACAAAGCAGCGTCGAGGACAGAGAAGCGGCCGACATGATCTAATAGCACAACAAATAAACGGGTGTCCTGCACCGAATCACGCAGAGCCGAAGAAAAAGAAAAGTGGGTGCGTGAAAGCTCGCAGAGCCTGGAGCAGTAGTAGTGAAGGCGAGCGCGTCAGTACTAAAGACTCGACAGAACCGCGAGCTCTTCGGCACTTACTATATAACATATAACATATGCCATATGCTGTCTGTGCGGTAGTGATACGATCCTCCATCGGGGATAGCGTAGATGGGCGTATCGGCATCCATGTGGGTTTCATGTATCATCCATGGCGACCAACACGTAGCCACTGGTAGGACTTGGCAAATTGTAACTTCACCGATGCTTTACTTTGGGTTTTGAGAATGCCGCACGACTCTGAGTAGTGTCAACTACACTGGTGCTCAGCTGCACTCAATTTGAATCCGCTGCAGCCGTGGTCCGTGGATATGAAAAACTAAATAGTTTGGACTCTGGAGTGGCGGTACATCAATAATGGCCCCGAGATGTCATCATGCAGAGAGCACCTAGTCGGTAAGAACTGTCGGTGGTGGGGCTAGCATAGCCGGGGTCCGATAGATAGATGCGTCTCATTAGTATAGGTATCAAAACATCATAAGTACAGCGGGTCCGTAAGTGCGCTTGAAGCCGTTACAGGCATTACATCTAAAAGCCGAGGCTGAGTCGGATAACTCAGCGGTGTACGAGTGCGAGGGACTCACCAACCATGCCCAGAAGGCTTCCATCTTGTTACGGGGAGGAGGCTCGTCGTATCTACAATGCAAATATACGTCGTTAGCATATTCGGCACGAGGGATTGAAGGAATGGGAAGGGACGCACGTATCAGCCTCAATTGCATCAAGACCGGTAACAAAGTCCATCTCAGACGCTCGTACAATTGGCACTTTGGTCACCAATTTCGCGCCAATATATAACACCGGGAACAGACCGAAGGGCAGGTAGTTCGTGACGAACGTAGCCGTGTCCCATTGGTCCTTCAAGAATACAACCCAGCCGCTGAACTGTATCATAGGATGAAGAGAAGGTTAGCGCTGGGATAATCGCATGGAAAATGAGATACCACTAACGATGCAAATGACGATGCATGAAATCGCAGCATACCAGGCCGCGTACGGCTGCAGTTTCGACGCGAATGGGAGTTCACTGCGGTCAAGTCCCTGCTGGGTGAAGCCCTTGTAGAAGCGAATGTAGGTCACGGAAATGCCGAACCACGTCATGAGGCCGGCGACGGAGGTCATGTTCGCGAGCCATGTGAAGACTCGGCCGGAACCAGAGTTGATACCCATGAATGCGAGCAGAGAGAACAGGGCGCAGAAGGAAATAGACACGTAGGGAAGACCTCCGCGAGACGTCTTCAAGAAAATACGGGGCGCGTTTCCGGCGGCGGCCAGTCCATCTGCAATGTTCCAAATAATGAGATCCAAACAAATCTCATGAACTGCACACACTCACATAGGGCACGACTACTCGTGTACAGGTCAGACGATGCTGCGCTCCATGCAGACGTCAGAAGACAAGCATTGATTAACTAAGGGACCATCTTGTCAGCTGCACAGAACAAGACGACGATACCGCGACGTACGGAAGGAAGGCCTTTGATTCCTGCCGTGCGAATAGCTATCACAAATGGGCTTGCTCCGGCTGTGCCCTGTGTCGAGGTCAAGTTGAGCGAAGGATGGTTGGATGGCACGAGAAGCCCGATAACGGCAGTTCCTCCGACGTAGAAGAGCAAGATACGGATATATACGCGTTTGATGGCCTTGGGGAGGTTGCGCCTCGGGTTTTTCGCTTCACCGGCGGCAATCTATGGAGCAAAACTACGTTATGCGAAGATACAGGAACAGGAACAAATCGACGTACGGCAACGATTTCGGTTCCGATGAAGGAGAAGGCGGCCTGGGTCATGACAGCCCACCAGCCGAGGAACCGTCCCTTTGCGCCGCCTATGTCCTTGAATTGAACGAAAGGTCCAGGGTGTTTCCAGTAGCGGAATCCTAGGCGGTCGTGGTTTGGTCCTCCCCCGAGGTCAAGAACGATGCCCAAGATGATGAGTCCAGTTATCGTCAAGACTTTGATAGACCTGGCGAAAATTGAGCATGGCAGGGGAGCTTTATAAAAGACGCGTAGCTCACGCGAAGATGAATTCAGCCTCGCCATAAGCCCCAGCACCGAACCTAGAATGATGCCATTGGCAAGTAAGGCTGCTGCAGGTGACCTTGAACGACACAAGACGAACATATTGATGGTCACGACCACAACTAGACACACCACGATCCAAACCGCATTATTGACTTTGTCAGAAGGCTCCCAGAAATTGATGAGAACGGCAGCTGCGCTCAGTTCCGTGGGCAAAATAATAACCCAGTTGTAGAGGTAGTTGTAGCCCATCGTGAAAGAAAATGCAGGGTCGACAAAACGCTCTGCCAGCTTGATGTGGCCTAATAGTCATAATTAGCGGTCGAAGGTAGTAGTAAAGACATGAAGACGTTACCTCCAGGGATAGGCAAGAAGGCGATCATTTCTCCAAGGGATATCTATCGAGTTTGATAGTATTTTGAGAATCGACATCTCCGAGGATGAAGTGTTTTACTGACCATTACTAGAAGTGACGGCATGCATCAGCAAACATTACCACTACTCATACCATATATCACGGCTCACCGCTATAGCAAACTGTACCGACGGCCATAAAGCCTAGCAAAAGACCCACTGGTCCTCCGTTCTGGAGAGACGTCGCTGTTCCCAAAAACAGGCCGGTTCCGATGACACCTAGAGCAGACCGTTGAGGATTGAACACATCGAAGTCTAAAGACAGTCACTTGCCTCCGATACTGATCATAGCGATATGCCTGTTCTTCAGCTGCCGCACGAGTGGGTGCGGCTCATCTGGGCCAAGCTCGGGCGCCCTTGAGTCCACATAGCTAGCCGGCTTTTCGCCGTAAGGTGCGTCACCTTGCACCTTTTCTTTGGGAGATGAGTCTGTAGAGGAGGCCATGGCGGGGGGCGCGAACTTGGACACGGAGGTACGGGGTCAAGAGACCTCCCTCGCTTGCGCTACTTGTCTATTTAGTACTTCCACACGGCTACCATTGGAATCTTTAGATGGCAAGTTTAATACCTTGGCTGTACAGTTGTTATCGCCCCCCTGGGTCCGAACCCGGTGGAGCAGGTGGCATGAGGGCCTTGTCCAGTGCGAATTTGAGTCCGTGTGACGATCTGACGTACAGCACTCGATGTCGGTTATCAATTATCAAAATGCTCGATATCGCGAAGCAAACACCTGCGATTTGAAGTGAAAACGTACGAATGGTAGCATGACAAGTGGTCAAATGACGGAAACTTGTAAGCCAGTCCGTGAGCAGCGGGCGCGCAATGTTAATTTCACGGGAGGAGGACGCAAGACGTTGGCTCTCATATTACATTGCTTGGCCCTTGCTTGACTCAAAACTTGCTCAAGACAAAGTAGAATACTTGACAGCTGTCGACGGAGGCCGGGTCACCGAATGCATGGAGAAAACGAATAAATTCCACGGTGTCTCCGCGTAGCGCAAGAGAAATAAATGATCTAGGTACGAGCCAACAAACCGTACCCCTTCACCAGAATATAGAGAATAGCGACGACCATGGACGCAGCCTACTGGATGAACTCGGGGGAGGCGAGGGGCTACCGACCATAGGATCTTCTGCTGACTCCGCTTCTATGCTGGATGAGCCTGTAAATTCAGGGACATCAGCCTCTTCGCATTCAGTACGAAGGCTCGGATATGATATCGATGGTTCAACAGGGGAAGTGACTGCGGGCTTTCCACGGTGATCGTCGAAATAAGTGTCCCAGTCGGTGTCCCAGTCAGCGTCTTCATCATCGTCGTATTCATCTTCACTGGAGTCGATATCCATAGCATTGCTCGCACCGCCCGGCACGTCCCAGGATTCCCTCGTATTCAACGCCTCGATTGCCTCTAGTTCCACGAGATCACCAGGGGTATCGACGCCCTTCAGAATTTCACCCGCCAACACAGGGAATAGCGCCCGGTCAATCTCTTCGTCAGATGGACCTAGTCTGGGTGAGATGTCGAAGTCCGATCGCGTCCAGTTATCTAAATACGTGAAGGGCATGGCCTTCGCGGGCGGTGTGGTGCGGAGGGCACTGCGACGCTGCGTGGACGAGGAAGAGGGCCGCACAGCTGAAGATTGGCGCGCGTCGAGCTGTGCCAAAGTCAAAATGGGGGGACCGTCCGCTAAGTGCGGCAGTTCAGTTTCTGTCATACGGCTCTTAAGCTCGAGCAGATATTCCTCGTCGCATGAGGCGGATAGATACTCATTTTGTGCCTTTGCCTCTCCGTACTTCTGTCGTTTGATCCGAGACTGGATGCGCGCGTCCTCTAGTCCATTCATCGCGTCCTCGTACGAGCGCTTGAATTTCCCCCAAGAGCAGGGTATATTCTTGGTGGTCCGGCGCCAATGCTGTGTGAGCACATTGTACTCATTCCGACGAGCGGGCTCCATTTCGAAAGTATCAACTATCGACGGATGCGGAAACCCGGCGGCAACGAATTTTGCAATGTTTTGCTGTGCCACATGTGCTTCGCGCATTCGGCCAGCTAAAATGGCGGTGGGCGGGTGAGGGACGTAGTATCCTCGCGGGCCGTCATACTTCTCGTACGCAAAATCCCGTATTTTCGAAGGCGGTGGGGGGACGTCATCTTGTGAAAACGCACCGGCCTCTGCGACCGTGATGTCTGGGACACGGCTGATAGCTTTCACGCTGTCGGCCACGCTGCGCAAAGTTGGAAACGGAGTGACGAGGGGGTAACAGTACGGAGGCGGCGTCTCTAGGTCATGGAGGACAGGAAGCAGTCGGCGCTCGTTGGAAGGGTGCTTGAGATCCGGCCTGACTGAAGCGTGGTACAGTGCCATGAATCTGGCCATTTGCAGATTTGGCTTCGTCTGGCTCGTGTTTGCGTGCCCTTGACTTGGCATTGCATGGGACTTTTTCGGCGAAGCTTCAGCAGATGATCCTAACCGCGCAGCCACATTGGATGTTGCATGTGTTGGCGTAGAAGGGTTAGACACCTTTAGCACGGAGGCATCCGAGCCGTAGATTTGTCGCCGAACCTCAGGAGGAATCCAGTCTGGAACTGTAAATTCGTCTTCCGGATTTTCTGTACTGAACGCATCGATGGTGGGGGAGCCAGGGGGAGAATCTCCGGGAGGAGGAACCTCTAACGACATCGACGGTTGCATGTGCTGTGGGGACTGGAACCCAGATGCGCGCTGGCCAGCCAAGCGACGCCTTGGTGTTGCGGCCTCAGAGCATTCAGCAATGGACATAGTGAGGGCAGGGGTGCTGAAGGGCAGGGATTCCGCAGTCTGAATGGTCAATGGCACATGGTCGGCCTGGGGTGATCCGGAAGCAGTGCTAGGGTTGGCCTCCATATCCGTGTCCGGATTGACAGGAAGCGTAGACAGGCGCGTTCGTTCCACGGGGTTGGCATTATACTTCTGGCGAGGCAGTGGCGTCGTGTATACGGCGGGAGATGCCGATGCATGAGTACGAAGACGCTTCCTGCGCTGAGCTGGCCCTGAATTCGTGTCACTGGTATCGAGACCCTTCCGCTTCCGCAGGCTGTAAGCATGCGAGGGAGAAGAAACAGGAGTCACCGGAGGCGCTAAAAGAGACTTCGACGAGATGGAGGGAATAGGCGCGGACAGATCACATGGGATGACCATATCGGGTCCAGACGCAGGAGTTATGGTCGAACCATCAGGCAGAGAGGCAGACGAGTTGCCATCAAGTGTCGGTACCGGTGTATGCGGTAAAGGCAAAGGCGAGTTATGAGATGCGACGAAAGTCGGATTATTGGCAGCTCTGATACGCTCGATTTCCATGGAGCGCACTAAGCTTGCAAGTTGATCGACCGCTGCTTTGCGTGCTTCAGCGCTCAGCCCAGGCGCCGTGAACTGGCGCGGCTCAAAGTCGAGACCGAGGTTCCAATTCCTCCAGTCCTCAGTGGATACACGAGGCTCGCGTTTGTCCTCCACGGAATCCTCGATGGGGGAGATGTCGCCGACCGATTCGCCGACCTGCTTGCGCCTCATCATCTCTCTCCTCAGCTTATTCCTCTTCCGCCGCTCATCGAATTCCTGTCTTTTCCTGCGCTCTTTCTCCCGGGCCCCGCTGTAGTCGAGCTTGAACTTCACCTTCCGCATCTCGAGAGCGAAGTCGTCCGGCGTCGCCTCATACAATGCCAGATCGGGGACTGGATGGGTTGTACGGCAGTTTTGGAAGTCGATGATCGTCACGCGCCCATCCGCGCCAATGAGCATATGGCGAAGCTCAACATCGCCGTGAAGGACACCCTGAGCGTGTATCTTCTCGAATGCGTGAATACAGCGTTCTTTCAGCGCGTCTACCATTGTAGCGCTGGCTTCAGTCCAGAAGACTGGGTGCGGGGGCTCCATCGCGATGCACATGGCTTGCGGTTGCCAAAGGACGTTGATAATGGCGGGTATTACCTGGCCTTGAAGCTTCTTCAGGTATTTCGTGCCTTTATAGGCCGCCAGCTACGACAGGGTCAATTTAGGAATCAGAAAAAATGCGTGTTACGGACCTCTGCGTAAATCCCTGTTTGAGGATTGCTCAGTGCGGACGCATCCCAGCTATAAAAGCAGACGATCAGACACACACGAACGAGGCAAGGACACAGAGAGCTCACATCTTGCTCAGGTAAGTTATTGAGCGGCCTTCTATGCGCCCGGTCTTCCAGTAAACCTCGCAAGACGATCCACCTTCGCTAGTTAGCACGACAGGTCGAGTGTGTTTGGTTGAGCGGACTCACTGCCTACGAGCGCAAGGCGAGTAACATCCTCGATGTCCTTGCCCGCCGCAAACGCCCATTTGCCGTGTGGCGTAAAGATCGGTTGGGTCGCAGCGGGGTCAAGCGCCTCGTCGGACTCAGACGCGTGTTGTGGCGCGTCTGCCTGTTTAGAGGGAGCTTTGACGATGTCAGAAAGGATGAGCTCGTCAACTGAGCTTCCTTTCTCCTTCGGTTGTAATGTTGTAGGTGCCTCGGAGGAGGTCTTATAAGTCGTGGCGCCAGATGTAGATGCCTGGGCTTCATCCGTAGATGAAGAGGTGATATGGTTGCGAACTGCGCGCACCATTTCGGTTTCGGAAAGCAGAGGTATGTGAAGAATGGAAACAGGGCGTTTTGGCAGGCAACATAACGCGTGTCCTTGTGTTATATACTGAGCAGGCTGGTACAAGCGGTGCAGTACAAGGGGAACAAGTGACGCGGACGGCCGAGGCACTGATTTCCTTTTCGAGGCCCCGAAGTCGCCGCCTTGGCCATGGTGTTCACACAATTATTTCGCGGCATTTTACAATAATATTGGATACATTTCTTTTCAGGTATGTAAGCTACAACATTATACCAGGTTGTAGTAGAGAATAATAAGATAGGGTGTAGGTTGTGTACAATGATTGTGTTCCGGGGTATCGTGGTCCATAGATATGTCACTGGCAGGGGATCGAGATGCGAAAGGGCGGCATGAACGGAGGCAAGCACGGAAGTGCACTGGGATCGATTAACTTCACAGGGTCCAACCTCCGGGCATGCTCATCTCCCTGCGGTGGAGTGTGACTGGCGGCGAGATCTGGTGCGACACGACACGGCCTCGGGGCGATATTCGCGTGGGCGTCAGTCGACTAGAACGTGCCAAGGGAAGCTCGGGAAATGATTGTGTTCGTGAGGGTGAGCGACGCGACACCGACCCCGAAGCCAAAAAGGAAAGCGTGTGGCGCGACACGGTGGGTGTAGTGGTGGTGAGGTGGGAACCCGAGTTGCTGAGGGGCGACGGGGCGCCGTGTTCATCAGGAGGAGGGGATTTCATGTGCATTTCGCACCCCGGGACGCCGCAAAGAGTGACAGCACCTGCCTGGTCTGCTCTGGACAAATCGAGCCAGCTGCCTCTGCGCTCATATTCGTCCAGCGTCATCATGCTTTGAGGTTCGTAATCCATCTGAGACGATGCGCGGTTCCGAGAGGCAAGCCACACGCCCAAGGTAGACGTGTCGGAAGAGCGCAGTGACCCCATGGACGGCGCCGAGAAAAAGAGCATCGGTGCTAATGACGATGCTGAGCGGGCGGATGCGGCTATATCGTCGGTGGGCGCAGAATTAATGTCGTCGGTAGGATAGTGTATGTTTGGAGGCTCCGCGGTAGCCTTTGACACCTGGGATTTCCTAAATATACAAATGCGGCTAGACCATTTCTTCGCTTTGTTATTGAATGCGCCCCGAAACTTTCTAAAGCGCTGCATGACCTTGCGGCCGCCCCAATTATGAGAGGTCGGGATTTCTTCAGGCTCGGGTGCCCGAGCTCCACTGCGTGAAATTATGGACGGGGCGGTGTATGTAGAAGGGGCACAGGAGGATGTTGGGCGAAGGATTCGACGGCGAATGGGTGACGCCCATGGTACATAGGGAGAATTAGGATGCTGGAAGGCAGGAATTATGTATGGTTCGTCGTGCATCTTTTCCTCTGGCGCTTTGCGAGAGGGTGGTGTTGAGAATCCACAGACGAACACGGCGTTAGAGCCGAGCACTTGCGTTGACCGGGTCGAGGTCGAACGATGAGAGGTCGGGGAGGCGGAGGGGGTAATGGTGAGGTCTAGGAAGGATGGTAGACGGAGAGTTGACGCTGACCGAACCGGCGGTAGCGGTTTGAACGAGGAGGACCGAGTGCGAAAAGGAGTGGAACGCGACGTAGAACTCGTTCGCACTGAGTCTTCGTATATAGAAAAGGTGGATTTCTGCGACGGTGTGTATTTGCTGGACGAAAGAGTGTGGTTGTTCTGTTGCGCGCGACCGTTAGACGTCTTCGGCGGATGAATTTCACCAGCATACGTACAGAGCTGTTGTAATCCGGAGTCTTGTCCCGCAGTGGTGTACGACCCGCCCGTCCCTTGGAGCTGCCCTGCTTCGTCCTAGGCACTTTCACAAACGAGCTGGCAGGAGAGTCGGTTGCGGTCGTTCTCCTGTTGATACGCAAAACCATAGTGTCGAGACCAGCAAGACGGGCGGCGGGATCGTTATAGTGAGAGGGCATAGCGAATAGAAATAATTGGAGTTATAAGTAAGATAAAAAGAGCCTCCTGCCGATGCTTGGCCCAACTGCAGACGGCTAGAATGCGTAAAACGAGAACAACAAAGAGAGTGAAACGTCAAGAAACATGAGAGCAACCTTGTGAAAGCTGTATTCTCTCGCAAACAGCCATGCCGCTGAGTTGAAACTGCACCGGCAGGCCGACAAAGGCCGACAACTTGTCTCTTTTGGAAAATCCGCCGCCGGACACAAAGCCATCTCTTGTATTTTGCGGCGCAGTTCTCAAATTTCATGACAGCCACTAGCACAAGTACAATTCGTTGTGATGGAGTGGACCCTTCAAACAACGCGCATGCAGCTAGTGTGCCGTGACACTGAGGCCCGGCCTTGAGGTTCAGATATTCATCCCGCGGCCGTCGACGACATGCTTTTTCAACTTGGACAGTCACTTAGACTATAGACTTAGGTGTGTATGGAGGATCCATTTCTACACTGTGTTACATGTAGGCTTTGGTGACCTGCAAAGACCTATTTACCAGTCGACTCGATCGTATCATATTGCCGTTCCGCCGGACCGACAGTCGTCGTGAGCACTGAGCACGTCGTGAGCGCGTGAGCACGTCAGGCTGGTCAGCACAGGTGAGCACTTCTCTGTCCTCGGAATCATGTATGGCAGTCTCCTACTCAGTATCATCAATTTAGTGTCAAGTGACGGTTGCATGTCCCTTAAAACTTGAAATCTCAATTCGCCGAAGTTCATGAACGTAGCCATGCACGCGTTCAATCCAAGATCTCCAATGACCTATCCTTAAGTATACCGCAAAATAAAGATTCTTCGTACCGTTACGGGCCCTTGCGTTCCCTCCTGCCACTGACTCAGACATAGGGAGTGGGTCCAAACTCTGTGCTCTATGGTGTCACGATTCGCGCAAGCTCTGGCATCGCCGCATCCCAGGAGGTCGATGCGCGGCATAGCTTCGGGTATGTCTCCCTCACTCCTTCTCTCAGATTTCTCCGCGTAAAGTCGTGTTCCTGCCAACACATCGCTTATTGTCGTACTCTAGACTACTATTGCATGTCGGCTCCGCATGATATGGCCCTGGCGTGTCGTCAGCAAAGCGAGCCCACGCTGATACTTCGGACATAGCGCAAGGCCCGCCCTTGCCTGCTCGGACCCCGTTCGCCATGTAGAGTGTATAAAGCATGATGGGTATGCCCAACAATGCACCCTAGATCCCAAGGTCGCAATATGTACACGTTCGGCGTATTCGCAGCATTGGCTGCTTCGGCGCTTTACCCATTCGCTCATGCTGTCTCGTCACAAACCTACACGTGGAAAAATGTCAAGATTGGCGGTGGCGGTGGTTTCGTTCCCAACATAATATTCAACCCTTCCTCCAAGGGCCTCGCGTACGCGCGTACGGATATCGGTGGTGCGTACAAGCTTAACGCGGACGATACTTGGACGCCACTGTTGGACTTTGCGGACAACGCACGCTGGGATTACTGGGGAACAGGTAGGCAGTCTCATACTGAACAACATCGTCGTGTACTGAATACACTTTGGCGGTTAGACGCTCTAGCTACAGACCCTGTCGATCCTACTCGTGTGTACGTGGTATGTCTGACATACTACTGTCGCGTCTTCACAGGCCTATGAGAGTGTAGTATACTGACTCACGACTCTCAGGCCGTTGGAATGTACACAAACAGCTATGATCCCAACGATGGCAGCATATTGGCTTCAAAGGTACGTCTGATGTGATCCCACGCGATGTTTTGAGCTAATCAAAGTTTTGGGCACCAAGGACCAAGGAAAAACGTGGACCGCATCACCGTTACCGTTTAAAGTTGGAGGAAATATGCCAGGGCGTGGACAGTGAGTTATTCTGCGAACGCACATATTACTACGTATTGATACATCCGTGCTCTCACCTAGGGGCGAGGTTAGTCAATTACCCAGTGTCTCATCAGGATATAGAACCGACTTTAGCTATGGGTAGCGTCTTGTTGTAGACCCCAACAGTAACAACATTCTCTACTTCGGTGCTAGGAGCGGACATGGGCTATGGAAGTCGACAGATTATGGCGTCACATGGGCTCAAGTGACGTCCTTTACGAGTGTCGGTTGGTATTCATCATAACGCGCATCGAGCCACAGGATATCGCTGACGCGTTCGTGCGCTAGGAACATATGTTCCAGATCCTACCGACACGACAGGCTACAACAGCGACATCATAGGAATAGCATGGGTCACCTTCGACCAGACTTCAGGATCATCTGGAGCAGCCACACCTCGGATCTTCGTCGGCGTTTCCAGCGTTGGCACCAACAACATATTCGTGTCTGAGAATGCGGGGTCAACGTGTAATGTTATCCGAGCATCTACCTTGGGTGTTAAGCTGACACTTTTCGTTGCACAGGGACTGCGGTTGCGGGTCAGAACACAACTTATCTGCCGCATAAGGGTGTTCTTTCTCCGTCGGAGGGTGTCTTATACGTCAGCGCATCTAATGGCGCGGGCCCCTACGATGGCACCCTCGGGGCGGTCTACAAGTACAATATCTCTTCCGCAGTCTGGACCGACATTACACCTGTCTCAGGGAGCGACCTGTATTATGGTTTTGGAGGCCTCACCGTCGATTTGCAAAAGCCTGGAACACTAATGGTGCGCGAGTTTTCTTTTGTATAACGCTATCCTCGTCCTGAGTTTCATGCTGCTGCTAGGTTGCTGGCCTCAACTCGTGGTAAGACTATTATTGGATGATATGCTCTCCAGACATATGCTGAATCTGTCCGCGACCTCAAGGTGGCCAGACGGCATCATTTGGAGGTCTACTGACAGCGGAACTACGTGGTCACCCCTGTGGGACTGGGGTGTATATCCTGCTATCAATAAATACTACACATACTCGGACGCGCTCGCACCATGGCTAGGCCCCGACTATGTCGTGACAGACTTAGGCACCCTGCAAATCGGATGGATGATGGAAGGTAGACAATTTGGATCCACTTACGCGCGCATCTCTTATGGTTTCTTGTACTCTTAGGTCTCTCTATCGACCCCTTCGACTCTGATCACTGGCTATACGGTACTGGAGCCACAATATACGGTACGCCTGCGCGTGATTGCATCCCTCTTCATCTTCTAACTTGAAGATTTCAGGCGGGCACGATTTGACCAAATGGGACACAACACACAACGTGCGGATTTTACGAAACTATGTCAATGGTGGCGTTGACGCAGTCTTCGTCTCTAGGTTACTATCGAATCTCTCGCGGACGGGCTGGAGGAAACCGCGGTACAGGGCTTGATCTCCCCTCCCACAGGCCCTTCTCTGTTATCAGCCGTGGGCGATATCGGAGGTATGTTTCCCACAGGTTGTCTAACTAGTGCCCTCGAGACTCATATCACAAATCAAAGGTTTTGTGCATACAAGCCTGACCACCGCGCCGGGAAGCTCTTTCTCCAATCCATCATGGTCAACTACAGCGGACTTGGATTTTGCCGGAAACAAGCCCACGAATATTGTTCGTGTTGGCAACACAGCATCGTAAGTCTAGCAATTGCATAGCATCGTTCATGATCTTAACATATGTTGGTAGCACGCCTGGTGCTGCTGCTCTTTCAACCGATTCAGGTGTTACTTGGTCGCCCGACTATGGTGCCCCCACCAATGTTACTGGAGGAAAGGTAGCCCTTTCAGCCGATGGGGACACAGGTAATTGCTCGGCCTCTTTTTCCGGAAAACGATTCTGAGAGTAGTTGAACAGTCCTCTGGCGCACTAGTGGCAACGGCGTCCTGCGCAGCCAGTACACAAACGCGTTCACCACGGTTTCATCGCTACCTTCCGATGCCGCCATTGCATCTGACAAACTCAACAACTCGATTTTCTATGGAGCTAGTGGATCTAAATTCTATATATCTGTGGACGGAGGCTTGACATTCACATCCCCGGGGACGCTTGGCGCGTCAACAGCACCTTTCAAGGTTGTCGTAAATCCCAATGTCACAGGAGACGTGTGGGTGTCCACCGACGCTGGGCTCTTCCATACGACCAATTCTGGTACCACGTCCACCGCGATATCGGGCATCTCTGAGGCATGGGCGATTGCTCTCGGCGCTCCAGCTACGAGTGGAGGTTATCCTGCGGTGTTTGCGGCTGCGAATATTGGCGGGACCGTAGGCTACTTCCGCTCTGACGATCAGGGCGTAAATTGGGTGCAGATCAACGACGCTGCGCACGGATTCGGCTCGGCGTCCTCAAATGTTCTGACAGCCGACCCACGGGTGTATGGCCGGTAAGTTATCACTCCACGGAAAACAATGATGGTGCTGGAACTTATGCAACGTATGAAACAGCGTGTATATTGGAACCAACGGCCGTGGAATATTCTACGGCGATGCTTCGGGTGCAGCGCCAGCACCGACTGCTACTGCTACTACTACTGCATCTGCGTCCGCGTCAAGTGCGAAGAGCTCCGCTGCCTCTTCTGTGCTCACTTCCGCCACTGTGTCGTCAGTTTCTTCTAGTGCATCAGCATCTGCTACGGGCTCGAGCGGGACTCAAGGGGCCTACGCGCAATGCGGAGGTATGCACCCTGACTATTCACAGGCGGCGTCACACTGATATCGTTGCATGGCAGGCATAGGCTGGACAGGCGGAACAGGTTAGTTACATATCATGTCTGTGTGTGGATATGCTCACCTTTCTTCGTCAGTGTGTGCCACAGGATACACCTGCACTGTCAGCAATGAATGTAAGATCTGCTTGGCCGCCTTTGCTTCATGTTTACGTGCTAATATTCACTTACGGTTGCAGACTATTCGCAATGCCTTCCTTCTTGAGATTCACGCGTGTAAATGGGCGGCCGTACTGATGATACGGCCATGGGGAATGAATGGGTATCAAAATACATCGTGTTTGCACAAAAGCCACCAGGAGAGATAAAATAAGATACAGGGATAGGTATGCAGATACAAGGATCAGGCATTCTCTCGTTCGTTTGCCCATACCTATGTGGACGAGTTAGCCAGGGACGAGTAGAAGGTGAAGGGGAGATACAGACTTCGAAGAACTGCCGTCGTTCTGTCACCCTCACGCCGCGGCAGCTGGTAAGATTGAGCTGCTCGATCATCGGGCAAGCATCCAGTATTTGGAAGATTCCTTCTTCTAAAGGTAAAAGTATTAGAGACGTTTTGAAAGCGCAACCAAAACTGATAACGTACTCGTGAATCCCGTCGATCCGATGTTCAGAATGCGCAGCGATGGACAACTCGAGATGTACGGCACGGCGTCGTCATCTACGGCCGAGTTACTGAGATCTAGGATTTCCAGAGGGGATGGCGTGTCGTCTGGTCCCATGGGAGCTAAGCCGTCGAGGTAACTGGACCGGAGGCCTGGCAGTGAGGCTAGATTCAGAATCTTTGAACCAACCTCAGATGAGTGCCAATCAACAATTCTCAACTATATGTGCTGACCTTGCATCTTCTACCTGCATCGCGGATGAATTGTCGCATCACGGAAGACTGGTCCAGTCGTGCATTGCCAACAAGACTAAGACTCTCGAGCTTCTCCAGACGCGCTAGATGTGGCGTCAACGCAACCAACTCTGCGTTGCCCATCGTCAGATAATTCCGGCCCGAGCTCATAGCGCCGATTGATATGGATTTAAGCTCGGGCATGCCGTCGATAGAGACATTAATGTCCTCGAAGACGACACTTGTTGAGGTCAGCATCAGTTTCTCCAGGCGACACACAGTACCTGCAGGCGGCATGCGTCGGATTAAGGTGAACGAGACGTCGAGACGCTTCAGGTTCGGGCATGTGGCAAGAATGACATGCAGCGACACGTCCGAGAGCATCGTTTGTCGGAGTTTAAGGGTGTGCAAACTTGGCATCTGGAAGTCTGCATTGAGGGCGTGTACACCTGCAAGCAATTTGTTGAAGGTAGCGTCTGTCTGATTGGGCAAAGAATCAATACCAATACACCAACAAAGTAAACGGACGTACCCAATTTGGCAGCCCCGCAAGCTTGAGTGACTCTAGATGATCGCCACGAGAAATGAGGAAGGGGACTAGGGATAATGGCGTTACGGATGTGAAGTTGAAATTGACGATGGTTAGCAAGGGGCAGTGCTTGGTGGCCGCTTGGATAGTCAGAGAAGCGGCTTTAGTGCATTCGCTATGAGACGTCTGAGCATCAAATTACTGTGAGTAGGACTTTCATTACCGCAGAGAGAGCTTTTTGAGTAAGGGTAGGCGAGCCAATAGTTGGGCGAAGACTTTGTCGGAACACTTGGGGAAATCTCTGAGTTCGAGCTCTTGTAGAGTATTTCCCATGGACTTTATTTCAGATATGGTTGTGTTTTTTACATGTGTCAGATCGCTTGTCAAGGTGATCGACGGGCCTCGCAGAAAGTACTAGCCTACCGGCTTCAGCATACAGTATACGCAAGAATAGAGATAGGACATGCGTACAGTCACGATGAATGCATGATTTAGGATCGTTGGACAGGCGTTTCGGAGCATCGTGAATATCCTCGGGACCATGAAGTCAGGGAGCTCTTTCAAGCCTTTTTTCGAGTGGTTCCACCGTCTGGAATTCTGCGCGAGCTCCCCAAGATTTGCAACGAAAACTCTTGCGCATAGCGTAGTGAGCGCAGGCACACTAAAGTACAGCGAGCGTGTGGACAACGAGCTTGAAGACGTTGTAGGATTCATTTGCGCCGAGGGTGAGTCATCGTCCAACGGGGCTCCAAAGACTCGGGAAGACTGTGCCGTCTTTCGCCTTTTCAAAGGCCTTTTCGACATTTCGGTTTCGATTGAGTCAAGAATCAAGACCCAGCGTAGTATCCAGCTGCGAAGTAAGTTGCGGTTGTAGTAACAGTGCGGAAGTCAAGGGCACGGCCGCGGGCAGCTGAACCTAAACGAGCCTGAATGGGACATGTCCCCCTATTCAGTTGTAGCCCCTCACTCCGGCAACACTCCGGTGGCCCTTGGAATCGTACTTACTGATTTGACCTTCGAAGTGCATGCGTGTGTCCAGTGGCTTGCAGTTTGGACGCGGTGCTTCGTTGATGGAGCTCTCATCTTACGGTGATCTACACGGCGAGGGCGCAAGGCGACTTTCGAGTTGGCGAGTGCCTTCATTTAACTTCGCTGAGACGTGCCATAAACCTGATGAACAATGTACAGCACTCTATAAACAGTGATGCTCCAGCGCTTGAACTCGTAGCGAAGTCACATTTGGCAATCGCAATGTCAATTTCAAAATTTTCTACAAGCACTGTGCCGGACGTTGAAATTTCCGAGGGCGCGTTACTGCAATATCTTTGTGCGAGTAGTCACTACATCGCACCTCTAGCGCTGTGCACTTCTGATGCATCCTACCACTTACTGTCCATTCTTCTGATTGTCTGGCAACGCGGCAGCTTAACTTTGGCATGTGAGCGCTAGAGCGATGCTGATCTTGCTAGCGAACAACCATATCGCTCAAAGCTCGCAGGGGGCACTTCGATGCCACTGCCACCCGCAATATATTGCTACCAAGTTCCAGGTTTTTACAGGCTCTGCTACCCCCAGATCGTACTCATTTCTTCGGGTTTGCTTTGGCTTGACTTCGCTGTCGGTGCAGGCCACCAAAATAATCATGACAGCGGGCTCTGTCTCTCAGCCGCTTGGTGCGCTATATTTTCTCCAATTACACGTCACGCTAACACTTGTACAGACTGTCATGCCCACCACGATAGTTTTCGCTCGCTGAAAGCTTTCATAGCATTGCAATGTATCGGCGGCGGCGGGATCCTGATTATTCTCCTCGGCGTTCTTTGTTCAAGAGGATGTCACCGACTTTCTACATGGGTCAGCTTGTGCTTATCATGGGTTCTTTCCACTTTATCATATACATTGTTGTAAGTCCTCCGCCCGCGACAAATTTTTGCTCGAATTGACATATCAGCGTGCAGGACACTGGCCGGTCAACAAACTGGACCAAGTCCGGCGCAGGGTCTCTGCCTCCTTCAGGCTGCCCTAATATACGGTGCACCAGTGTTGTAAGTTGAAATCCGGACCAAAAATATTCAGATACACCCTCAAATGTTTCATGCAGAACTACGTGCACAACCCTTTCGCTTTTCATTCAGGTATCTATGCCAGATTGATTCTTTCCATTAGAACGATTACTCACACTGTGGGATATTTGCGCAGCTACGGGACAACCTGAGGTCACTTTTGGAGCTTGGAGACACCAAATCTCCTCCATTGAAGACTCTCGCAGTGCGTGCGTGTCTGCATATTTCTGAAATTGAATCACTGACCAGGGCGAGTTGTAGGTTTTAACCGTTCCCTACGCCATCTACGCAATAGTGCTTATTGAGGCAACTATCTTTGGTTACAGCAATCCTGACGATGTCCGGCGAAATGATCTCAGCATGTACTGTCATATAAGATCTGCCCTCCCGTAAGATAACCGCCGGTATACTTCGTCGTGAATTCATATTCTAACGGCGATAACTTCGGCAGGGGAAACATATCTGCGATATTGTGCGCCATCGTACTGATTGTCAATATAGTCTTCCAAGGTTAGCAGATAGTCTCTACATAACGATGCGGCTCGCTGAGAATGTCGCGTATAGCGGACATCGCAATCATGCTGCATCGCAACTGGCGTACACTGAAGAACCATCACGCCGAAGATAGTCGAAGGTCCCTAGCAATGACTTTTCGGGCTTTGGCGTTTTCGTTGACGAGCGCTGTCGCGATAATGTGAGCCTCGCTACCAACGACAGGTTGTTTCCTCACGCTATTCCCTCATGCACAACCTTGACTTCACGAAACAGTGCTGCTTTTGCCGACCACCCAATAAGCCCATGGATGCTTAATGGCCCGTTGCAGGGCCCTGTTCCCAACATCATCTTAGCTTCCAGTGAGTGGTAATGTACATCACATTCAAGCGTCCATTAATCTTGCGCATCCTCTTGTAGTGCCAGTCCTGCTTTCTATTATTTTCGGATGCCAGAGGGTACGTCCTTCGATAACCATCAAACTGTCTCCGGCGTTTCTTTCAACTCTAAATCTTATGTTGCAATAGGATATTCTTCGCGTTTGGATATTTTGGCGTTGAGATACCGGAGGAGTTATCTTGAGTCCTACAATCAAAGTGAGCACTCTTCTCTTTCGATCACTCAGCATTTGGAGTTTAACGTTTCATTGTTGCCTCGTCCAGTGGTCTCATACCCGGCGATTGAGGATCGTCGCATCGCACCTCACGCAAGCCTTGGAAGCGATAAATAGCGGGTAATACGAATATATGCTGTTCTATGTTTAGTGTACCGACACGGGAGGAAATGCGAAGCGGAATACATAGAGTGTTTAGATGCGGAAGACGGATGCGAAAACGACTGGATATGACGACGCCCGGCGGTCGGTGACATTGCATGCAAATGTTGAGGAGGAGTGAACCGAAGAAGGGGCCGAGAACAGCGGGCGTTCGACGAGGGAAAAGACAAGCAATGGAATGCGAATAATAGCAGTAAGGATAGCGAGTGTTATGTTTTGGAGGCGGGAATGTGAAGGTTAATTGCTGTGCAGGTTGTTTAGTTAAAGTTCTTGAGTTGCGAATAGAACGGCAAGTACCTCTGAACCAGTTCAGCGCATCCGACGGAGAAGGCGCGTCGAAGTATAGAATGGCCTTGTTGTCAACGAGGCGAAGAGCTGGTGGTGCGAAGGTTGATGAGCAAAAACAAAGAAAAAAAACAAGTGCGAAGGCGACGAACCATTCCCGTGAACGATGCTTGCTGGTTGTGGCAAGGTCTGCATTCGCAAAACAGCCCATAGATCCACGTAGCAGGTAGGGTCTTTCCCCTCAGAAGGATCCCGACAAAGAACTAGTAAATCGTTACAAAGAATTCCAACCAACGAGCGCGGGGTTAATTCGGGCGCGAGGCAGTCGACCTGGACAGTAGATGCGTCTCCCTGTGCATTGAAGGCCTCGAAGGATAATACTGCTTTCCGCACAACGCGAGTTAAGAGGAGAGGCCCATCCATGATGAGTCGTCTGATATAATGTTCAGGGACCACGGTCAGGGCGGAGAAAACGAATAAACTTACCGATGAGGCTGCACCAGCGGACTAGGGAACTTCCCTCGTATCCGTGTTTGCCATTGAACAAGCTTTCTTCTTGACTCCGATTCACGTTTGCCTTCGTTCATATTGCTAGCCAAAGAGGATATTTCTGCTAATGCTTTGTCAAGCGGATCCTCCATGTACTCTGAGACAGGCGGAGTGCTCCGCAGGAGTTCTTCCAGCTGCGGATATCGTTAGCACAAGCAAGAAAGAGAAACGAGGATGACGTACCAAGAGCTTGTACCGCGGGATTCGTTGGACCGGCAAAAGCAGATAGCCCTCCAAATTCAGCTGGGAGTGACGAGGGTTCATACGGCAACGTTTGAGGTAGGTTTTTATTCGTTTCTTTTGTCCCGTAGAAAGACTTGCTAAGCCGGTTGAAGAGCTTGCGTCTGAGGCTGCGGCAGGAGTCGAGACAGCGGACAGGCTCAGACCAAGCCCGACGAGCTGTACATTGCTAGATGATGGGGTAGGATTTGCCGGAGTCGTTGATCCTGGAGTATTGGGTCGGTTAGAAGTCCAGTGCTTGACGCGTTGGACCGAGTTGTCGAAGTTACTACAGTGCATGATCAGCAACCAGGAGCGACGATAAGAGGCTGCACACTCACTTGATGTATGTCGAGTACATTTTCATGAATGCAGCATGCTTTAAAAACATACTTGCCACGGCGGTCACCACATCCCTCGACAGCTGTCCATGAGCATCCGCCTCCTTTAACATGGCAGGTGGCTTCATGAGTGGGGCTGCCGCAGTTTCCAAAGCAGGAAGGAAGCTCTCTTTGTGGAACGAAAACAGCGCGTCGACGCCACTAAACACGACTTTCCGTTCAGAAGCGGGCACGACTGTATCTTTGGTGGAGCCCACGCCACTCAGCATATTGACAGGCGCGCAGCCTGGTTTGATGTAGATATCCACGAGCTCCTGAAGTCCCTTGACATAGGTTCGTTCCGTCCTAAAAGACATTGTAAGTGACCGACTCACAAAATGGACTAGAGTCCACACGTACTCAACGATTTCACGGATGACCATAGCGCGCTTGCCCTTGTCATCCTTGAACTTTCGATCCTCGCCAGAGCCATTGCTATCCGTGGATGCAACACTGTAAGTATTTGCAGCATTCCCGTCCCGAAGCCCGGCCATGGACTCGGCAGAGCGCAGCTGTGCAGTAGAGCCGGATCTCGAGATGGTGCCCGAGCCAGACGCGTTTGAACCGTCGGACGTTACCCTGTTTTGTTCTACGACCGTCGGTCGTCGTGAACGCATACCCGTGCCCACTGCCTCGTCCGACGAAGAGCCATACATGCTCACAGGGTTGGGCTGTGACGACCCTAGATCATTCATATCCTTCAAATATGCCATCACTGATCTCAAAGCCCGGGTGTATGCTTCCCGAGCTCTCTCCTCTTCCTTGCGCACCTGCTGCTCGTAATCGAACGCAGGGCTGGGAGTAGCTCTTTGTGATTCATCAGACTCATCCGCGTCAATGGGCCCTGTTGTGATGCTCGTAATAGGCGGCGGCGACGGGACCGGCAGAGACAGTGCACCAGGTAGATCGATGGGTAAGAAACTCCTCCGCCGTGAAGATCTGGTGGTTGGAGAGGGTGCGGATAGTAGACTATTCGAGGTATGGCTATTGGCATCGGTGGAGGTCTCTGGTGCTTTGTCTTGTTCTGTATTTGGCGGCGAGACTGCAAACGATGGTGCAGGAGGTATGGGCGCTGCATCCAGATTTCCTGTGGTTGAAAAACGCATGTCAATTTGCGGCGACGTGACGCCTAATGGTCGAGGTCTTGCGCCTGGCACCGGCGCTTGACCAACCGCCGCGACGGGAGGTCCTCCGATAGTGATATTTGGCGGTCTTGGCACGGGTGGAGGTCGTCGATCATTGCTTGGTGTCCCAGGCCGTGAGGCCGACGGTGAGTCACCCCTCATCTTCCCCATCGACATCTTCTTGAAGAAGCCCCATCGTCCATTTTTCTCCTTCCCGTCTTTCCCACTCAGTGGCCTAGAGTTAGCCTGGCGCGAGTCCATGCGTCGAACCTGCGGCGGCGAGGTTGTGGAACTCGAGCTCGAGAACGATATTCGCTTCGTATCCGGTTGGACAGCAGAGTCATCGTCCCCGTTTTCTGAGATGTTATCCCATAGCGATTGAGTGAGCGCAGGCCGTGCACCATTGCGGGAGGGACTGCCGCCACCGACGACACCCACGCTGGCGTAGCGCTTGGGCAGTATACGTTCGGATGATGGCATCTCATTACCAGCACGTAGAAAGTTCGAGCTCGATGCGGAGGGAGGATAATGGAGGTCGGGGCGGGGCGGAGACGCAGGGGACATTGGGGGCGGGAACGACGGAGACGACGGGGACATTAGGCCCCCGCGGAGATCCCCAGCACTCTTCATGCGACGCACTTCGGGTTCGCCGAATCCGGGACCTTCTGACCTATTCGCAGAAAGCGTCCCGGAGCCCAAAGCTATCGAGTCGATCCTCACCGGAAGTTGATTACGCGTGTTGGCATAGAACGCACGGTTGGGTGTTGTCCGTGTCCGTTGAAGGCCCCGGGTCTCTTCGGCGTCAGGTTCGCGCGCCGGGACAGGGAAGGGTGAGGTGGTCGAGCGACCCAAATGAGGTGCGCGCTCGGGTGTGATGGTGTCCTCCTCCTCTGGTGAATTCCGCCAAGTACTAGGCTCGCCAAAGGGCGGATCCGACAAGTCGTCGGTATCCGTGTCTCCTCCAGCCGAAGAGCTTGCGAGGCTAGCCGATGGTAGCGGAAACACGGGGGTCGACGGCGGATAAGAGGGTGGCATGGGTGTCCTTGTTAGTAGGGGTTCTACCAATGCTTTCCATGGACCATGGAATGGATTGCCGTCAACATATAGGGTTTGCAGGGAGGGAAGAAGGCAGAGCCAGCTCGGCAGGGAGTTCATTTTGTTTCTCCGGACGCTAAGGGTGTGCAGCTTGTCGAGTTCACTCAGTGATTCCGGGAGGGTGGTGAGGCCCGTTGCGTCGGCGATGAGAACGCGAAGCGACGTTAGTTCGCATAAAAAGACAGGAAGGACGCGCAGTGGGTTGGATGCGACGTTCAGCTCTTCGAGATTGGTGCACATGGCCAGAGCTGGAGGCAGCGCGCCGAGGAAGTTCGCAGAAATATCGAGGGCAAGAAGGGTGGATGATATTTGAGGAAGCGTATTTGTCATGAAAGACGGCAGAGCATTGGGCGTGCTCGACGAGCCGACGAGGAGATGGGTCGTGCCTATATTTATTTCGGTCAAGAAAACGCGTCGGGGACTCAAGAACTTCTACTCACCAGGCTGGACATGCAGCTGTGAAATTGCTAAACCGTCTCCCTTGACAATCAGACCACGACCCTCTTCTGCAATCATGATCGCGTTCGTGCGCTCCTCTTCCTCTTCTTCCTCCTCGTCCTCGTCTTGATCGCCCAGGATGTGGTCATCATCCGAATCCTCATCACTCACTAGCCCCGCTTCGTCCCGCTCATCTACGGATTGCCATCCCATATCGTAGCTTGGTTTCTGGTGTAATGTCGGAGGTGCCGGAGCTTCGTGCATGCTGTTTGTGTTGCTGTGGCCAAGTGAAGACGAGCGCGACCTCAAGCTAGCGGAGTACGTCTCGGACCACCGCGTTTGATCTAGAATAGGTGCTCGGTAAGATTGGGAGGAAGAAGACGACGCGTTACTGTCGCTCGCAAGCAATTGCACCACGTCGTCTGAGGTTATGCCTACGCCAGTCACAGCATCTTCTTCTCCAGACACGACATGCACGTGTCCGTAGTCGCCCGATGCGAGCGCACTGCCGTAGCTAGTATATGCAGAGGACCGCGTCGATGCAGAAGAAGATCCTGCGGACGACAAGGCGGGCGGCGTTGATGTGAGGTGATGGTGCGGAGGCCGAAACGGATAAGGATCAGGAAATTGGGAGGGATCCGGAAGGGTCGGTATCTTCGGTGGGCGTGTAAAAGAGTGGACCGGCGCGGGGTCTGGCGACGAGGCATCGCTCTCGGGCACGGAACGCAAGGGTGGACTATACGCGTGTGCGTGAGGGCTCGTCTGCGATGCAGATGGCGGCGGCGTCGCAGTTGCAGATGAAGGAGAGTCTGCGGCATACGGCGATGCTATCGACATTGGAGAGCGCCCGGCGTCGGGATGTGAGAGCCAAGAATCGCGAATGAGCGTACTGTCGGGGGATCCTGGGGTCGGCGCACGTGGCCTTTGTTGGGCAGCAGCCATTCCTGGGGACCAGGGCGAAGGCGGCAGGGCTGGCGTCGCGCTATAATCTATAATAGACTGCAGTCAGAACGAGCGACGGATTGTAGCCAGAAAAAGAGAAAAGTATAAGGGAGAGAGACGAAAACGACAAACGGCGGCGACAAGTCGATCCAATTGCCAAATGCAGTTGTCACGGCTGGAAAAAAAGTCGGCTGCTCGTTGCCCTCTACCGTCTTTCCACCATATGCTTCACACACACACACACACTGGGACGAGGCAATTCTCACCGACTTCGTCAGAATCAGAGTTTATGTCTATCCACGACGCTGGTGAACTCAATCGCCTTCTCTGTGCCTTTGCCTCCAGTCGTCCGTTAATCGTCCCATAGAGCTCGTCGTCGTCCGGTGGTGGCATCCGGGGTAGCGGTTTGTCGTAACTGGCGTACAGGCGGGAAGGAGTAGGTGAGGATGGTGACAGCGCTTCAGGCGTATTCCTATGCGCAGCGACGGTGACAAGGGGTGAGATTGTGTCGGCCCCAGTACGCGTGGTACTTACATGGCTGTTTATTGCCCCCCTCGGCACTATAAAGATTTTGATGGAGACGTTGTCACTTTCCTGTTTATATCGTACCTTTAGCGGCGAAAAGACTGCGGGATGAGAGCTGTTTGTATGCTTGGATTGTCGTTGTCGACACCAGAAATGCGAGCTGCGAGGCAGCCCGGGGGGTATGTTCGGACAGTCAGACTCTCGTAAGTTATTCACCCTTCTCCCGAGTGCCCTACACGCGGCCGGCAGATTCCCTGGCTCCTCTGATTGAATCAACGTACACCAGTCTTATTTAAAACGGCTTGGCCGTCGATATCATCGTACCCCCCGGAAATGCAAACGAATTCCCCTTCAGGTTGGCGTCTTTGCATATGATGGTGGTGACGAGCTCAGGAGTTGTGGTGCATACAACCCCGAGCCCACCTCCAGCAGTTTCAGAGTCTTTTTGCCGACATCGATAATTCTCATAGTCCCAGGTGAATGCATTCTCCGGGTTTGCAGGAAACATACAGACCGTCCACCACCACAGCAGACCCCTTGCATGTTAAGCGAAATTGTTGCGGAGGTAAGTCCTTAAGTCTGTATGTAATGGTGGGTCAATTAACTTAGGGTGTGGGGATGCCGCGGTGTCGACGACGTCGACATCAAAGATCCTGTAAACTCGGGAGGGAGTCCGAAGGGTCAATGGTGAGCGTCGTCATGTCCGAGTTTGTGCCACCTGTCTACGAGCAGTGCAGCGCAACCTCCGAGCCTATAGAGAGTAAGCTCGGGTAACACGGAGCAGGGTGGGTCCGAGGCCTGATCCGGGCACGAGTAGATTTTAGATGTACATACAACATGTTCGATACAGCTAAGGCCAAGTGAAAACATATGTGCAGTACTCCGAAAAGGAGGGTTGATGTTAATCAAAAATCGTACAGGTCCGGTCTATCAGAGTGAAAGGCCACCTTCTTCTTGGGTTTCTTGGGCTTCACCACCCTCTCCTCCGCAGACACATCTGGATTAGCGTCGGTGTGGTCCATTCGGATTTCAATCGCTGCAGCAGAAGCAGCCGGAGCAGCATTATGCAGCGCGTGATCCGTGTGATCATGTCCGCCATGCGCCGTGCCCGCGTCCAACGCAATCGTGTTCGCAGACGGTGTTGTTCGCCGTTCGCCCACCCCGCCGTCGAGGTCGAGATGTAACGTCTCGAATATAAGCCGCTTGCGCATGCATTTGAATGCAAGATTGTTTTCGCCGGATGAAGAAAGCCCGCGCAGAGTGGAGAATTTGTCGCTCGGAGGGAGGAGGGTATGAGGTGCGGGCAGGGTGTGGATGGTGAGAAGACCATGATAGGCAGGAAATGTGGCCAGCAGTGATGGGTTTGCTAATCACAAATACAGTATTGTCAACATGCAAGTATATGCAGAATAGTGAAGCAGAGTTTACCGGTAAATGCAGCCAACGTTATGGCAGCGTCGGAGAGCCACCCCAGTTTCTGGGTCCAGCCTCTCCCACCCCATGTATCGGCAGACAGGTGGGGAGCCAGCGATGTAGAAACGCAAACATTGACGTGTTTGCGAACCAGCGCGCGAAGCGAATGGAGGAACTGCAAAATGTCCTAGCGAGAAAGTACGTGAGTCGACGCGGGAACCAATGTCGCGAATGATTTACGGTGTGAAATACCTTGGAGGTCAGATCCCCCCACTCCGGTGCTCCAAGGGCCGGGATGCATATTCGCAGGGGTGCTCGGTTAGCAACATCGGGGTTTTCTTGGTTTAATATGTCGGAAAGCCGCCGAAGGATATTTGTCGTCGATAAACCGTCTGGATAGGCTTCTGCTATTGATACAAAATTCAACCGTTTGCTCTCTGTTGCCTCTTCGATGATGGGGGCAGGTATTCGAGACGTTAGGTCAAACGTGCGGCAATATTCTTCAGTTGACCTTGCAAATAAATAGGTCAGGGGTCGTTTACTGCTTGGCATGTCCAAGAAACTCACATACGAGTTTGCGGAGGGCACACTTGTCTGAAACTTCTTCATCTGCTCATATCGCCACGCGATCTTGATTTTATCATCATGCTGGCCGGCCTTTTCGTCTTCCTCGTCCTCCGCAGACGGTGCTGGCACGTTTCCCGTGCTGCCCCCCGGAGTCCACATGCAATCTTTGACGAAATCATCCGCCCGGTCGTCGACAATGCATATGCGCTGGCCGGAGACGAGGCCTTGAGCGACGAAATATTTCTGCACGAGCTCTCCGTATGCGGAATGGCTGTCGGGAGCCAGAACAAGCAAGGAGCATGTCAGGGGAAGGCCGCCACCGAGGATATCGTCCAGAGACGGGATACCAGTCGATGTTATGAGGGTGGACGCGGAGGAGGGGGATACGCGAGTGCCTGGCGCAAGACTTGTTTTCGCGCTTGACTTTCTCTTGAACGAAGACATGATCGACGAGAAGTAAAGCTAGCCCACGCGGATATGTAGGGCTTCTTTTTCTGATTTTTAGTGCTGCCAATAAGTTGTCAAGTCACGATAAACGGAAGTACACTGAAGTAAAGCGGTAGTAGCAGCAGCAAGCAGGCCAAGGAGCGCTATACGGGGGAGAAACTTGCAAGGTCGCGGAGTTTAGAATCTAAAAACCCGTGGGAAACTGGACTTGAAACGTTCTCCGACTACCGACTCCGAATCGTGTCCGCGGTCTTCTGCTGTCTGCTTATATTCCTGCTAAGTCCAAAGACTGCTATTTGCGCCCTGTCTCTATGGATCTATGACGCCTGTTTTTACACGTCTCTTTACCTCGGGGCGACAGTATCTGCAAAATGCTAGAGCCAGCGCACGGTCTCTCACATGGCCTCGAGTAGGCAGGCAACTTCGACGCGGAGTCTTCCATGTACGCGTACTGCCACCATCGAGGTCTTCAGCGCGTATCCGTGTTAACGAGATGCAACGAATCAGGGAGTCAATGCAGTGTGCATGTGGCATCTGTTTACCGCGAACGTAGGCGTCATCAGCTTCGTACGTTTCGTCGCAATCTTTCGTTTCAGTGCCATTCGACTGACCATTCTAACCAAAGATGTATGGTCCCTCCATGCTGCCCACATTCCGCGAGGGTGCGGTAATAATCGAGGATCTCCTCTCTCTTCGCCTACACCCAGACCGTCTAGCCAGAGGCGACGTCATAACGCTGTATTCGCCGCTTGCACCGTCGCGCATCGTTTGCAAACGCGTCCTAGGTCTTCCCGGTGACATTGTGTGTGTCGACCCGATAGGCCTGAAGGCTCCCTCGTCCGAACATGTCGTCGTTCCCGCGGGACATATATGGATCAGCAGCGACAACTTGAGTCTATCGAGAGACTCGCGTGTATATGGTCCTGTATCCATTGGTCTTGTTCGCGGAAGAGTGTGGGCCCAGGTTTGTTCATTTCCTTCCATGATCATATGCAAAGAGAAACTCAAAACTGCGAGCATAGATATACCCGTTCAAAGACGCGAGAATATGTCGAAATCCCTCCACAGAGCTGGGTTACACCTGACATTCCTCTCTGATATAACCGCTTGTCGGACATGTATGCGATGTCCTGCATATAAAATGAATTTATTTTGCATACAGTTTACAGACACCAAATTCTATGCAAAGGATTGCAATGTTTTGACGGTGCCTAAATATTACATCGTGTTCATTGAACGAAATTCATCGAATAACCACCCTGTCCATTTGGTTCAAACTTGAAGTTGTCAGTGGACAAGCCGAAATTACCTAGCACAGACCAGGCTTGTTAATATCATGCTACATCCATCAAATATTGCGTCTTCACTTACCGAGAACGCTATTCCCGAGGCCCTTCAGTTTGTCTAGCATTTCTGCCGTCTCCGCCTTCTGTGCCGCTTCGACGCGAGGCTTCAGATATTGTAAAGATCGCTTGATTTCCACAATTTGTGGAGAATCTTTGGAGACAAGCGTGAGGAGGGTGTTGTAGTCTGTAGACTCAGAAAGCTCAGTATACGGGCGAACGAACGGGCGATAAATCACACCTTCTTGAGCACTGGTCAGGGATGACCACGAGTTTATCTTCTCATTCGACGCTGCTCGTCTCTGCAAGGCCTTGATGTAGTGTGGGTCATCGAGTAAAGCTGCAATTTAGCAACCGACGTCAGCAAATCGCTGTGGAATGGAAAAGTATGAGTGTTACCTTCTGTGCAAGCCTTGACAGCCTCTTTGTGCTCATCCTGTCTATCTCATTAGGCTCAATTCAATGGATGAAGGCATGGATGCACTTACCAGCTTGACATAGCACGCGCCGATATTTGCGTTCAGGATAGATCTCGTCTTCGCGCACTCCGCCTCTAGAGGCGATTCTGTCTGGGCGTCATCGCGCGCCGCGTTCCCCGCAGGCTCCTCTGATTCTGCATCCGGTGTGTCTCGATGATCTATGTCATCTGTGGTGCGCTCTGAGTCCGCGTCTCCTGGAGAGTGCGGTCGCGCTTTGGCTCGCTCCTTTCTCCTCGGTAGTCGCCCAACCGCCGTCCTATAAGAGTTCAATGCTTCGTTCCATCGCTTCTCCCTAAAGTAGTCGTTGCCCTCCTGCTTCAGCTCCTCCGCACTCCGCAGGCTTTCCTAAACGACTTGTTAGCCGGTTCTTCTGCTTTAAAATCGCGGAAATAAACTCACGTTGATATCGACATCGCTGTGCTCGCTCTTTAGCACGCCGTTCTCATCCTGTGGATGAGGATCCCGCGGTTCTGGAGATTGCGGTCGAGACGATGAGGGAATTACTTTCGCCATCGGATGCTCCCGACTGCGAGCTTCCGAAACGGTGAACGCCTCTTAACCCGGACCGCGACGCGTCGACCGCGTCGGCCACAATATTTGCTCTCTCACTTCTATCTCTGCTCGTGGCCATAAGTTCAGCAATCCGTGGAATTTGCTTATACAGTCTCGTGTGGGAGACCTACCACTTCTGGGCTACCTCAAGGTTACTATATATTAAGTACACCCTCGCCAGAGGGCGGCCAACGCTAACGAACTACAATCGCAAGTCCAAGTAACCTCTCATCGTGCGTGCAGTCCGAATTATTTACTGTGTTTTTCCTACATGCGTCTTACAACCAGTTGACTGTGTCCAGAGAATGCCTTCTATCGAAGATAGCAAGTGCATCCTAGTCATCGGGGCTACCGCAGGCATAGGCCGCGCGCTCGCCCTTAGTTTCAGATCGCTGCCTTCCAAACCCACTGTTATTGCGGGCGGACGTCGACTAGAGCGACTCAATGAGCTCGCGACGAACACCCTGCTAGCTGACGATGGTGGGGGCAAGCTCGAAACAATCCAGGTAGACGTCAATGCCGACAGGGATGCCTTGAAGACATTTGTCGATCGTGTGGTGCAAGAATATCCTGAGGTGCGTTCGTCATAACACCTCGAGTATAAATGCTGACAACCGTCTCCGTTTGATATTTCAGCTCGACGCCGTTGTGTTTTCCGCGGGGATACAGCATCAGTTCAACTTTGCTGATCCCGCTGGCGTTGACCTTGACCGTAGATGAGCGCTTCATGCTGGCACAAAAATCCGACACTGATAGACATATCTGACAGTACTCGCGGACGAACTCAACACAAACTACGTGTCGATCGTGACCATGATCACATTTTTCCTGCCCCACCTTATCAAGCTTGGAGTATGTAGCTCTCAGTTTCGAAGGCGCGTAGTACTCATCACATCCACTAGTCGGAAGGCCGCCCTACCTTCATCGTCCCCATCACGTCGGGCCTAGCCATTGTTCCTGGTGCATGGGTCCCCAACTACTCTGCTACGAAGGCTGCTCTACATAGCCTGAGCTTATCCCTCAGTGCACAGCTAAAGGACAAGAATGTGCATATTATGGAGATCCTGCCTCCGTATGTCTAACCCTTCTTGATTCTCAAAGTCCGAGCAGATGCTGACAAGTCTTTGCCGCTAGCCTGGTCGAATCGGAACTTCATGACCGTAAGCATTGCCTTATCGCCACTGCTCTCGGTCTCTAACATACCCTGTCTGGCAGACCAAGGCACCACTGAGAAGCTTTCCCAGTTCTGGATGCCGCTCGAAGAATTTACAGACCTTGCGATGGAGGGGCTGCAGCACGGCGATGCCCAGATCGCTGTAGGCCAATCCAGCGTGGATTACGAGGCTCGAGAGGCTGGGAAATTGGACGCCGTTGTCAAGATGTATCAGCCGCATAAGTAGAAAGAGTATCAGAGGTGTATCAAGTGAGGACTTAGCTTGTACCGCTCAAAGAGAATATTGACATTAAATTGTGTGTTTTGTGCTCGGCGCGTCAATATAAGTCATGTGACCTGCTAAAGATTTGCGACTCGATCGAGTTTCGAGTCATTTTCAAAACTTGTCCTTTGCCATCTCGCAAAAGACGTTCATCTTTCTCTATCAAGCCCAAACAGATCCTTCAAAATGACTGTTCAACCGCTTTGGCTGCGTTGCGAGAAGAAAGAATTCGAGCGACGGGCGGCGCTGACGCCTACGACCGCCAAACGCTTGATCGACGCGGGCTTTGACATCTCTGTCGAACGCGATGAGCAGCGGATATTCAACGATTCGGAATACGAAGCGTATGTTTAGTCCATAGTCTTCCTAATAGTCGTATCTAACTTGCTCGAATACAGCGTCGGGTGCAAGCTGGTAGACAACAACTCTTGGCCGAGCGCCCCGGTCACAACACCCATCATCGGATTGAAGGAGCTGCCCTTATCTGACGATCCGCTGCCCCACACACACATCCAGTTCGCCCACTGCTACAAGGGCCAGGCCGGATGGTCGTCCGTCCTTTCGCGATTCCACCGGGGCGGAGGCACGCTTTACGACCTCGAGTTCCTCCAGGACGACTCTGGACGGCGCGTAGCCGCGTTCGGATTCCACGCTGGATTCGCCGGGGCCGCTGCAGGAGCGCTTGCTCTGGCCGCTCAGCAGAAGGGCGAGAAACTCGGCCAGCTCGAGCCTTATGAGAACGAAGCCGCAATGGTCAGCGCCGTGAAGAAGACGCTTGGCGGCAGCGGGAAGGGTGTCAAGGCCCTCGTCATCGGTGCACTCGGTCGCTGTGGACGCGGCGCCGTCGACTTGTTCAGGAAGATTGGTCTCGACGAGTAGGTGCTTTCTTTCTTGTGGAAATACAGCAGCTTACCCAAATGTTAGGGACGATATCGTCAAGTGGGATATGGCAGAGACGGCCAAGGGCGGCCCGTTCCAAGAGATACTCGACGTCGATATCTTCGTCAACTGCATCTACCTCAACCAGCCGATCCCTTCCTTCATTACACACGAAACCATCGCCGCCGCAGGTCCACAGAGGCGCCTCCGCGTCGTCGTAGACGTCAGCTGCGACACCACCAACCCGCACAACCCCATCCCCATATACACCATCAACACGACGTTCTCAGATCCCACCGTCCCCGTTGAAGTTGGGTGAGTCATTAATTTAGTCGGTCTCGGTGCGAAACCCAGCGGCTGAATTTTTTTCGCAGACCCGGTAATCCTGGCATGTCCGTCGTCTCGATTGACCACTTGCCCACTTTGCTGCCCCGCGAGGCGTCCGAGCAGTTCAGCTCAGACTTGCTCCCGACGCTCCTGGAGCTGCCCAACCGGACGACGGCTCGAGTGTGGACGGACGCCGAGAAGTTGTACAAGGAGAAGCTTGGCGATGCCGTCAAGGCGGAAGGTCTCTAGAGCTCCGCAGCAGCAGAAAGAAAAAATGTACTGGCCGAGGCCACTTGTATTGCGTGCAAACTAGACGTTCTGGATTGCTGCTCGAGCCAGGCGTCAGTGCTGTCGGGATTGAGGCGACTATCAAGATCTGGAGATATTCTGACCGTCGTGTATTTTTCTCTCCTTGCAGAAGCCGCTCCGTTGCGCCATCTCTTGGTCATCTCTGCTGTGGGTGAGCTCATCCACTTGGAGCCTCGGAGGTCGTCCGACCATATTTCTGATTCCCGGATCTCCTATAGATAAGTACGTCGTTATGTACTATTTATCGTCCAAGACGACTACCGGCGTTGAGTATCTTCGAGGCTTCATCGTCGCAACTTATACTTGGCCGAGACTTTCCCACTCTGCTTGCAACGCTACCCCGCGGGTCTCGAGCGCTGCGTCTATCTGACCGGTGACCGGCGTGTGCCTTGCAACTTGCTCTCCGCAGGTTACGGAGGCCGTACGTTTCTGAATTGCATGCATGCGCATTGTGAACAGCCCACCTCTGCAAGTTTTGGTGTGCACAGCGGGGTCGTAGTGCCTCGAGTTGGCCTGATGCACACTGGCGAATGGCTGCACGCTGCAGGCAGCACTGTACAGCGGCCACAAACCTTTCCATACGTGGCACTGGAGAGAAGCGGTGGAGCTGATCGCCTGCAAAGATGGCGGCTTGTCGTGTGGAAACCTGTTGGCGGTGGCCTGGTATTCCACGTAAGGCGTGTGTTACATAAATCTTAGCATACACATACGCCCGGACGCCAGCGTTTCGCCTCGAAATCGTGTTTTCCTTCCCTCTTCCTCCTTTTTCTCGTGCTGTGGGTTTCTTGGTTTCTTTCTTTTCTCTCTCTCTCTTGGGGCTGCATCTCCTGTGCAATTATTAAATCGATTACACCGGTGCTGGTCGCCCCCCATAATTTTTTTCATACCTCCCCCCACTTCCTCTCTTTTTCACTCCAATGGCTTGCGCAACGTCCCCCATCCCTGAGATCTCGATCTCTCTGGCTCCCCCCGAGCCTGCTGCTGCAGAGCCGTACTCGCCGTTTTCGTGGGCGTCCATGAGCGACGATGATAGCTTCAGGCCTCAACACCTGACGCCACCGCCGGTATCCTCCCCGCGCTCTCGCCAGCTCTCGCCGCTGCGCCCAGCTGACGCGCCAGTCACCGGGAAGGGTCTCGAGAGGGAACGCTTTGAGGCCCTGTTGAAGGCCTCGAGGGAGAGGAACTCTTCTGTCGGAGCCAAGAAGGCGACTGATCTGCGCAAAGAGATCGCGCTGAAGACTCACAAGAGCAAGCAAGGTGAATCATCTACCCGCTCGTTTTCTGTGAAAAAATCTCATCGTGATTCCAGTCGAACGTCGTGCTCTGTTCCTTTCAAAGGTGCACGCGCCACCCTCTCCGACCGCTACTTCCACCCCGAAGACGCCTCCCGAATCGCCTGCCATCTTTCACTACACCCTCCCCTCGCCGGGTCTCGTTTCCCCGCTCGCCCTTTTCGAGTCTCTAGAAGATCCTTCGTCGGGCGCGCGTGTCGGGATTCGTGAGCCTTGGGTGGAGCAGGTCGACTTCAGGATGCCCAAGGGGATGCAGTCCAAGACTTCTTCTGCTGTGCCAAGGATCACCATCGTGAACCCACCATCGTCTCTCGATGCCAAGCCCAAGAAGTCCTTGCCCTCGCTCGACCAGATCACCGCTCGTCTGAGCCTCTCTGGTCGTCAGGCTTCGGCTCCCGCGCCAGCACAGTCCACCTCGCGCCGTTTGCCCGCATTCCTTAACCCGGAAATGCGCGCAAAGTCCAGTAGTGCCGTTGAGACACCTGCACAGTCGAAACCGCGGGCAACCCTTCCCATCGGTGTGGGCAGGCTGAAGATGCCCATCCGCGCGGCGCCAGTCATCTCTTCGCCCCAGCCTTTGAAGGCGACCCGCATGACCCCTCCCTGCTCGCCCCGCTCCCCGTTGACGCCGAAGCTGCAGATCACGACCCTCGTTGTTCCCCGCACCTCTTCGACCTCACCCGTGGAGCTCTCGGAGAACAACATCCGCGTGCTGGACGAGTCGCGTGTGCGCACACGGCGCGACATGTTCTCGAAGCTGAAGCGCCGCACGATGGTCGAGTCGGAGCACAGTGCGACTGGGCGCGAGCGCGATCAGGACGATGAGGAACGCCGTAACAGGAGAGTCAGTGCGCCCGCCGAGCTCGAGCACCACCAGCGCTCGGGCTTCCGCCACCCCGTCCTCTCCATGCCTGGGGGCTTCTGATCGCAGACGTCCGGCGGAAACCAAACGGCAAATACGACTGTACCATCATCCTCGCTCTGTTCTTCTACCATCTTCATAAACTTCAAATGGCTCCCTTTCTGCTCGCGGTGTTGTACGATTAGTCGGCGTATCTGTTCCAGTCTGATTTTGGGGAGGTCCGGGAGAAATAGGCGTTCAGAAAATACTGTATCGGATTTTCTTTCTTCTCTGTTTTCTTCTGTCCCCTTCCCCTCCCCTTGTCTGCATCGCGGGCTGCGCCTCGTCGATACTGGACACTACCCCCCTGCGTCTTCTGCGTCACCGCAGCACCCCACTTTCCCTCGGAACCACCACCACCCAACCAAGCACCCTAATTACCCACAGACACTTACAATGGAATCGGATAGAAGGGCTGAGCCCGGCTGTAGCACACATTCGGCATGTTTTCGTTGCGGTTCACAGATTTTCTCGAGACTGGTCTCTGGATTTTCTGTGGACTGGGGCTCAAATAAACACTATGAAATTCGTATTCGAATATTAGGAGAGATTAGAATGGTCTATTCCTTGAGGTACTGCGGCCAAATCCCAGCGTACAAATACATTAGAGCTCCATAGATTTCGCAACTCGTTGGTGATATCTTCTGAGTCAGTGTGTCAGGGTGATGCACACTCGTGGATCGAGGAACACTCACCAAGACGATCGATTGCCGCTGTGTGACTCGACTTCACGGATTACTGAATCGACAGGGCTAGGTTCCCGTCCCCGCAGCCGGGTTATCACGTTCAAACGACGGTCTGGAAGAGCACAAAAGTGTGAGTCTCACGATGCTCGCGCCAAAAGTGATGTATTTTCTCACTGTAGTCCAGGCGAACTTGTTGGTCGCGAAGCTCCTCGTCCGAATCCGCGAGCGGGTCGGTCGTTGTGACCACATTCCAAGCCTCTGTCGGGAGTAAACATGAGCAATTCTATGTGGACGGAGGAAGTATCGTACGTTGCAACATGGTGCGATCAGGTCGCTGAGGGTTGGAATCGTACCGCCGGTATTGAGCAGCTGGAGGAAGAGGTGAGGGTCAATGAGGGCGAGAGAGCAAGTATCCCTGTACCTCTTGAATTTCGGGCCTGCGTAGGCCGCCGGTCAGGAGGTACGTAGTGAAGGAAAGCATCTTCTGGCTCCGGAGCGGGCGCGGGGCGGGGTGGACGGACGCGACGGTGAGTCGACACCTCGGGCGCTGTAAATTCTGCCGTCAATAATGTAGGGCATACTGCGACATATCAAAGGGGAACGAAAGTGCGCGTACCCTTTGGGGGCGGCGGAGGGTTGTTCCGATTTCGTTTCTCCTGTTCTATCGAAGAGACGAGACGTTGGAGGAAGCTATTCCGCTGGTTCGACATGGTGCGTCCCCACTCAATCTCCTCTGGGAGATCGACGTTCTCTACTTCCTTATCGGAGAGGCGGCGGAGCCACGGGACTTTTCCTGGGTTAGCCCTGGAGTGTTCGTCATCGTAGGGGTTGGGAATGTCGGGTCCTTCCAAGTAGCGATGCAGAAGCCATAGGAACGCGCGAGCGCGATCGGCGGAAGATATTTTGACAGGTAGGAACAGGTCGAGAAAATTCAACCCGGTGTCGAAATGCACACTGGCTAAGGGCTGCAGAGGCATCAGTACCAAACCGCTGTGTGGGCGAGCAATGTGTGCGTACCGCAGCATGGGTCGATAAGATAAATATAAGGTTGACAACACTCGTAGGAGGAATTTGTCCTGCTTTCTGGAGTGAATGGGTTGATTGTGTAATTCATGCAAGATGAGCAAAAACAGCGACTTACGCCTTTTTCTAGGACCTCCTCCGGGGTCGTGGGGGGCGCATGCTTGAATTCCGAGGGCAATAGCGCCGCCTTGAGACAGTTTTTAATCCGTGGTGCGTCCTGTGCATTTCCATCTGTTTTTTGTACTAGAGAGCGATCGTGTGAGATCGAGCAATTAAGGTGCATGTAATTACATACACGAAGGCACTGGATGATATGTCCGTAGTGCAGTTTTCATCTCCGGGAAAACTGGAATGTTGTTAGGATAAAACCTCGTAAGAAGTGGCGTGCAAAAGGACGTACATGCCATGGTAGTGTTGATACGTCCGACGTTTGTCAAGAGGGAGATCTTGGCCAGCTCGATTGCGAACGCCGGTGTGTCGAGCATCTTGTCTTTCAGCACCTTGGAGCATTTGCTCGAATTATATAGCGCATTAACGTAGAGGTCGCAGAAGTTGACTTTGGATCCCGATGTCTGTCCTGGGACTTGGTTTGTGAAGACTTTTTGCTGGTCAGAAAAGATGTGGTGGAGCAGATCGAACTGAACATCCTCGCGGGTTAGTGGCTCCGCATCGTTGCGTTTAATAGGTAAGGCTTTTCGGCTGAGATACCCGACGCTGAATTGAAAGTCGCGGTCAGCACTAGAGGACTGAGCCATCGGTGTAGGAGAGTGATGAAACAAGACAGACGGTTGTGCAGATTCTGCAGATGGCCACTGAGAAGCAGGGTTGGACGACGTAGACGCCATGTAGGACAACACGAGGTAAAGAAGAACACGAGGCACGGCCTACCCGCATTCCCTAATCGCCGCAAATCTGTGAAGGGAACCTGGCATAGTTGGTCGATTGCAGTGTAAGGAACATCGATATCTCACGTGTACTTACGATTTTATGCGGTTCGCACGTTGGAATGATGGGGTGCTCGCAGTATCAAGGGCTCCCAGAACTGGCACTATGGACAGCGCCTGGAACGCAGAGAACTTTCCCCCGCGGCCGAAAAATCGCGGAAAACGCGAGAAAAGTTCGTCTGGCCGATAGAAAGCGATTTAGACCTGCGATAAAGTGTCATAAAGGGCAGCAGAGGAGTACAGTAAAACATACGGACGCTTAAACGAGTACAGAGGATTCTTTTAGCTGGCACCGGATGGGAATTATAATGATGGAAGCCCACGTGTTATACGCAGCTTCCCAGTCCGAAACAGGCAGATCATGGCGGAACTAAATCATGGCTTTGCCCTCCGGTGTCAAGTAGAATGATCAAAGTAATCACTATCTCGTGCTCCGTGCGGGGCAGTTTGCTTGTTCTCTGGACATCAGCGAGATATATTTCGGAAATTTCCTATCGTTTGCATGATCCATGGCCTCATCGATATCGCTCCAGGTGCAAAGTTGTAAGCGCAAAGATGCGTCTCTTCATTTATGAGGTACAGATGCTCTGATGGTTAGTCAATGTCCTCCGAGAGTGAGAGACTTTCTTGAGAATTCTCCCGAGTCCTTTGACTTATTGGGATGATCGCCAGACCAAAGGGTTTGGACTGCCTTCTGTAGAAACATACAGCTTGTAAATACTAAAAATGAATCGACTGCACTGGACTTGGATTTATGCAGCACCCCAGCCAGAATTCAGCACGTTTGACTGCGCTCCTTTGTGTCCTCGGATCCAGAGGAGGCGTGCTAATCTGAAGAGCTCGCGGAGTAGTCGACGACTTGCGTCAAAACTTGCGCTGGGCAATTACAGGGATACGTAACACGTGGCGTTGGGCAATATAGTATTACGTAATGTTAAATTTACTGCCTCTGGCGGACGCGACTGCCATTCACTCGAGCCAGGTCACCCATCCACTCTAAATTTCCTACCATGGCCGACAACTTAGACCCGCAGATGCAGGTGCGCTCGTCGTTTATTTTACTTTTAGGCGAACTCTCACACACCAAGGGCAGGCTTTCATTCAGCAGGAATCTGCTAAAGCGCATGCGAATGAGTCTATCCAAAACTACACGGAGATGTGCTGGGACAAGTACGTCGTTCTATCATCTTGCGTGTCTGCAGTTGCTAAATAATATGCTTTGATCCAGGTGCGTGACGGGAGCACCATCGACACGGTTCTCGCGGAGCGAGGAGTCGTGCCTCGCAAATTGTGTGGACCGATTCTTGGACACCAGTCTTTTCATAGTGAAGCAGGTTCAGTCAAAACGAGAGCAGGGTCCATAAACTTCGTCCTCGCTACCATCTATCCGTCTATCCTATATAATTCATACCTACAACGACAATGCACGGCGACCGCTGAATATCGAGCACCATTGGATTACTATTGGACAACAAACAACAACGAACGTCCGAACATACTACAGTAGTGTGCATCTAAGATCAGTACAAGCGCTAGAACAGACGCGGCAGCCGAGTCCAGAGTTGGTATCCTACGACTGCAACAAGGAAGAAGCAGAAAGCGTCCAAGACCTCGCGCTGACTCTTCAGTCTTAACGGAACCTCCACGCTCGCCTTCTCGGCTTGTGGTGTCCCAGACGCGAAGCTACCCGTCTCGTGGAATTTCGTGATAAGCCGGTCCTTTTCTCTCCACAGCTCGCGCAGCCAAACATCGAACTTCTGCTTGTCCCTCTCCGGGAAATCCACTTCGACCTTCTGGTTTGAGGATTTATCTGTCGGCAGAACGCTGGGGTTACTGTTCGAGATGTCCCCTATGGGCACGTCGTTGGCGACATCGAAGACGCGTATGTGCATGTGAATCGCTGGTGGGGGGACACGGGTGAAGAATACTGAGAAGAGCGTATAATAATTTTGGCCGTATCCCATCGGAGGTACACCTGGGACACGAGAGTTTAGATAGGGTGTCTTTAGATAGTTATGGTAACATACCAGGATAGACCATTGTCACGTCTATCAGACGCAACGACGGCATGCGCGGTGCAAGGGAGCGCAAACTATAATGCAGTCCCGTCGATCGAGGGAGCAGCGTGTGCACCATATTATCCTATGCATGATTTAGGAGGTGACGGACGCGAATCAATAGCTATAGCGTACAATGCCCATCTTGTCCGCATATTTCTTGCTTATGGGTCGCGTGTCCTTGCTGACGAGCGTGCCTTCCGGGTAGAGTATGAGCGTGAGTGGCTTGTCTTCTTGTTGCGCTTGCCGGCCCAGGGACGACAGGTGCGTAGCGAGATGCACACGATCGGATGCCCACGAGCGCGCAAGGAATATGAAGTCGAAGAATTGCATGCCCTACAAACCGTCAGATTCCTGGGAGTGGAATATGTGGGATAACCTTACCCAGCCGATTATAGGGACCCATTTCAAACTCTTCTTGAGGACAATAAAGACATCTTTATGCGTGCCCATGAAGTATGTGAGGCACCATGCGTACAGCCAGTCAAGGTACACCTGAGGAGAATAGTCAGTCGGTCACAGCACGACAGGGCACGACGCGTTTAGACATACTTGGTGGTTTGCAATGAGGATTGATTTGGTGGGCAGCCTGAGCGCTGTCACCTCCCCCGCGGGGTTGCGCTCGACGATGCCCCGTATCTCCTCCTCGGTCAGACGACCCTGCCCTTCAGTCTCAAAAGTAACGACCAGCCGTGTCGGAGCGAACCACTGGCTGATGAGAACTGCGCGCCGTGTATTGAGATGATCTGAGCGCATTCCGACATGTAGGCTTGACTTACCAAGCAACGTCCCGTAAGACCCCTTGGTGTACCGTATGCCCTCGTTGTACACAACCCTCGCCCAGTCAAATGGCAATAACCGCAGGGGCAGCAGGAAGGCAAATTGAGAGCTATTTATCATCAGGTTTCCTAGGTTGAATACAATGAAGAATATGACGCCGTTCAGCGTTTGCGACCATGTCTTCGCTGGCCGGGCGGATATCTCGAGGGTATGGAGTCCTCCTTCGACCGCCACCATTGCTCTTCCAGTGTCGTGAGGGAACGAGTGATATTAGTGCTACGGGGGCTTGAGGTGGTGGAAGGGAGAGGAACAGGAATTTCGCATGGTCCGACGGTGCTGCACGGAGTCACGGCAATTTGACGGCACTGAACACGACGCGCGAGAACCTATCGCGCTTAGATCCAGCCTCACACATGGCAGCGCATGTGTTATTTCAGTAAGTACTTCCACTTCAGTCGAGAGTTGTGCTCAGGTATGTAGCAATTATTTGCTAGACTGCGATAATACAGTGTTGACTACATAGGATAGCATCCAGGCAACACCAGCGCGAATGAGAGATGCTGAGGGCACCCTGAGCCGCAACACAAATGCAGATGACACTAGCAAGTGAATGGCTTCCCAACAGTGCCGGTGTTATACGCGTCATTGATTAGCTACAGGGTCCAAATGGATTAGTGATTGTGCAAACAGGTAGACATAAAGTGAAGGCTCACCTTGATCGACACATATGTCCCAGCAACGCATATAAATGCACCCGCAAGTATGATGAGCATCGCGACTGTGGACCCCACCCATCGCCTCCGGAGCGCGGGCTTCCCCCCGCCCAAATAATACACGTCGTGAAGCCAGAAAAATCCAGCCAAACCATAGGTGTACCACGCTGCAAACAGCGCTGCAGCGATTCCAATCAAGTCGGAGAAGATGGGCACTGCGATTGCCAGGATGCACGCTACGATGGCGGATGCAAGACACAAGAACGTCCACACAGTCCATCCTAGGACAGTGTGTCCGTACACATGTCTTGAGTGGCGGAAGAATCGTATGAAGATCAGCTTCGCCGCGGTATGCGTGCATAGACCACCGGCACTATACACACAGAGCAGTTCAACATGTGTCCTATAGATAGCAATGACTGTTGCACTCACATTAGGAAGTTGACCATGGAGATCCCAAAGGTGACTTTAGGCCAGGGAGGAGGGAGGGAGAACAGAGCGGGCGAAGCGACAGTATTTCCAATGTAGACGTATATCACCACACTGAAGATAGTATAGAACACGGTGGAGAATCCTTGGAGGCACCAAGCCGCCTAACGCCGTCCCGTTAGTTTTCAAATGGATCCTTGGGACATCCATAGAATAAACACACCTTCATTGCGTCTTGAGGGCGTTCCATCTCAGAAATGAAGACGAAAAACCTTTGCGGGAAGTTAGTACCACAACCTAGGTCCTGGGATGATAAAACGTACATGAAGTGGCCTGCATATGCAAAGACCTGCGAACAGACATTATCAGAACTACGCGATGCAATGCGGCATTTTACACCGTCGCTTACCGGGTTCGTTATGGCTAAGAATGCCTGGTAAAATGACGTTGATATAGTCGCATTGATGACACGATTCGGAGTGGGATTCATTCCAGCACCAATCATAGCCAGGATCCCAGATATCGTGATGAGGGTTGACGCGATAACACCCAACCAGCTAAGACGGTCGAGGGTTCGTGGCAACGCAATGACTAGGATGGCCACCGCAAAGATGATTGTCAGATAGACGCTGCATAGGCCTTGGTCAGAAAGGGTTGATAATGCTTGAGCTCCCGAAAGCATTTCTGATCCCTGTACGAGCGTGAGCATACCAACGCGTGGTGGTAGCGTAGAATGACAAGTACCGCAGCAAAGATTGCGTAGATAATGGTCCCCGCGGAGAGAAGCTCTCTGCCAATCGGCCCGAAGAGAATGTACCCGGCGTCTCCTGTTCAACCGGGTGAGGAGACAGGACGTAGAAAGAGAGAATAGTGACCAACCCATATTGTGGACATCGGGGTGATTCAGTTTGAAGTCCACCAGCAGCTTGGCCGTAAACAGGCCAAATATGCCCAGAAATATGATCAATATGACGGCGGGTACGATTCCTAACAAGGAAGTATATTAGTGTAGCTCTCCATGTGGTATGAGACTACCTACCGACGATCGCTAGAGTGCTCGGGAGTGAAAGCATCCCGTTACTCACGATTTCTGCTATCATGAGCATGGCAACAAACTGAATAAGACGCATGTCAGTATTACTCTGACCGTTCAATGGCATATGGATACGGACCTGCCAACTGAGCGTTTTGTAATGGATTTGGTGCTCTTCATTGTCAACGAACACGTCAACTTTTCCGTGTTGCAAGCGCTCGTCGACATCCTTTACAACGCCGTCAGACGGCAGCTTCTCTACAGTCATTTCGTTAAGCAAACTGTGAGGGTAGCAGGAGGGCTGTCTGCGTACTTCTGGCACTGGGCGTATATATGGACCCCTTCTCACGTTACGGCAGCTGCTCCTGCGCGCTCGCAGTAGGCCCGGTACCGCGCATACTAGTCAACAGCGCTGGACATGACGGCGATGTCACCTGGATGGGTTGAAGGAAGAATGAGACGCGACTCGAAGGAGCAAGGCGAAAAAATAGAATTCATACGGCGTTCTACTGCTCAAGCGTTTGATCCAGGTGCACATACTAAGTAGCGCTGGCTAGCGGGAGGTTATTCGAGTCTAAGATTGGTCTAAGGCGCCCCGCTATATATGAAGAAACCAGCATCAAGGGGCGCGAGGAGGGGAAGCTTGAAGGAGGACTTTGACCTACCAAAAGAATCCGCTGGTTTCTGAAATGAAATGTGGTTTTAATTTTGCCCTGATTTCCGACCCTTTCCTTTTGACGACGACGACGACGGCGGCGACGACTTTCCCCAGATATCCTGCTTTTCTACCTCGCTGGCACCGTCAAGGACGGCGTTGAGCGCACATGTCCAACTTGTAACTTCTGCTAAGCTCATCTGTGCCACTCGTTTTCTCTGAATCGGCCAACTCGTTCGCTCATTCTCAGGCGGTATCCACTCAAAAAGATCCTGTTTGTGCTCCATGTCAGCGCGTTCTCCGATGTCTATGCCGAGCTCGAGCGCAGGGAGTTCTCCCCGGAGTCCGTACAAGAAGTCCCCGTTCATGTCTTTCAAACGCGACATGGGCAGCAGGTCTTCCCCCGCGTCCGACACATACTATGGTTCACCGCCATCGCCTCCACCCATTAAACGTTCTCCGCAGACATATTTCGACCGCTATCCGAGGCCCTCGACTAGCCCACGCTCGTCCGGTACCAGCCCGAGACCTTCCACTTCCCCGTCGAATGCCAGTGGACGCGTCTCGCCTACGTATAGGCCCATCCCGTCCTTCGATGAGCTTCTGTTCCCTCAGAGCAAAAGCAAACGGTCTGAAGAAAGGTTGCGGGGGGATAGTACACCGGCCGAATCATCTTACGCGTTCCCTTCCAGGGAATCGACTGAAGACCTGTCACGCACCGTTCGTGGTGCGACGTCGAATTCGCGAGCCCGCTGTCACACTGGACCTGCTTCTGACAAGTCTAGTTGGATCGACTCTACATCTCCCATCCCGCCTCTCCGTTTCTCGGGGTCATCGACGCAGACGCAGAGTGAGACACCGCCCCAGACACCAGTCGAGATGGATTTCTACAGCTATAGAAGTTCGCGTGACCGCTTCCCGGTCGTGGTCGCTGCACCAATACCTGGGGTTGAAGCAATGGACGCGTTAATAGATGGAATGAACGGAGGCGACGATTACTTTGTAGGTAGCGCGTCGAGTCGCCTGCGTCATGGTATACCGGGGCACCATCCGCTTTATCAACCCCCGCTACCTACGCCCCCGCCCGGTGTTGTCCTTGGCGGTCCGAAGTCGCGGAGGAGGGAAAAGTCGCATCGTTCCAACAACTCTGGAGATGATGACGACGACGACGACGGCGAGGATGAGGCAAAATACGTTCCATCGTCCAAATCGTCGCGCCGGCGAGTTCAACGGCCAGATTCTTCCCGGAAGAACTCAAATCACGTCGTCGTACCGTCATCGAGACCTGGCTCAAGTGCCAGCGCCAACAAATCGCCCTCAACCTCTGCTCTTTTCAGACCGTCATCCAGCAATGGCTTCGGAGATAGCGTCTCTACGCTCTCGAAGTCGCCATCATCCCCCAAAATCTCATCCGGTCCCACGACGCCTGCAAAATTGTACCGCGATGAGATCCAAACGTCGCCACCATCCAAATACAACGCTCGTCCCGTGGCCCCCTCTATCTCCGAAATTATTCGCAACCACGCGCCATCGTCTGTGCAAACACGCTCGCGACCGTCGACAGGCCGCGCTTCGTCTTATGCCCAAAGTAATGGTGGACATGCTACTGTACTCGAGGAGCCTGAATCGGAGCCTGAGCCGCTAACAGCGCATGAGGAGGCGGAACTCATATCGCGATCTTCGTCTGTTGATAGCATTGCAGACGAGGTTCGCCGTAGTCTCAAAGCACATAAAACCTCGCAACCCCCGTCCCACTCTCTCCAACATGCCCATTCGTTTCCTACTGGCCCGCCATCTGCGTTTTCGGACAACGCTAGTGTTCGCTCACCGCGTTCGGATGACCGAGCGCCATCTATCTATTCTTCAGCCGCCTCGTCTCATCATCATCACCCCCTACCATCGCACTACGAAACTTTGAACATCCCTCAACTCACGCATACCACCCCGAATCAAGTTATCGCTCAGTACCTCCGTTCAAAACGTCTAACGACTCTGATCCGATGCACTCGTTCCCCGCACGCGTCGCAGAGTAAACCTCTGACAGTCAGCTTGTCTGATCTAGGGGACCCTGACGGATTTCCTCTTGTTGTTTTCTTGGGTCTTGGATGCGTTCGCCACGTCATGGGGCTTTATGATGAAATGGCAGAAGTTCTAGGACTTCGACTCATCACCATCGATAGGTACATACATGCATTTTCAATCGTCGTCTCACCTTGTCTAATTCCGCATGATTTACAATTTAGATGGGGTCTTGGACGTACCGACGTGCCTCATTCCAGATCAGCTCGTGGAATCGTCGAATGGGCTGGAATCGTGGAGGAGGTGTTGGACTTGCTTCACATCGAAAAGTGCAGCGTCATGGCCCATTCTGCAGGCGCACCATATGCCCTTTCTTTCGCGAACAATGTCCCAGAGCGCATTGTTGGGGACATATGTTTACTAGCCCCTTGGGTAGGAGGCAGCGAAGGCGGTGAGTTATGACAAATGCAATGCGTGCAACGGACAATAAAATACTGACAATATTGATTAGCGGGTGCTGGTTACAAATGGCTGAAGTACGTCCCGAATGGGATTCTCAAGACCGCTCAGGCTGCGGAATGGAAGGTGCAAGCATGGATGATTGGAAAACCTCCTACCGTTGCATTCGAGGGCATTGGTTATGACGCGACGACCTCATCCTCATCGCCTACTTCCAAGACGTCCAGCCGTAAACCCTCCCCTAGACGTCAGACCCAAAGCGTCTATCCTGCGGCTGATAACAACGGGAAAACGAGGCCAAGCATCGGGTCCAGGAGCATCGGGTCAAGCGTGTTCAGTGAGTACGACGATCTGAAAGACTTCGATGGTCGGTTTGAGAGCATGAGCACACTTGGCGCGCGGCGAGATTCACAGTTTAGTCGAGCGGCCAGCGAAGGGACACCCAAGAAGCGAAAGACATCTACGGGATTCCTAAAGAAGTTGACAGGAGGATCTAACTCTCAACCCCAATCACCGGTGGAGAGGTCCCCAGCACCCCCGGGCGGAAGGACGCTGAAGGCCCTGCGGTCTATGGGATCTTTGAAAGGGAAAACCTCGTCAGCTCCGAGCACGGTGAACAAACGGCCGGAATTACCACCCATGCCCAGCCTTGAATTGCCCAAGCCGCCCGCTTTCGATGGCCTTGGTTTCAACGACATAGACTGGAATAAGTCAAGTAGCTCCGACACCTCAGCTACACCGATCTCGGCCAAGTTCGCTCGTACAATCGGCCCGTCAACTCCTTCGCCCATTGCAGAAAAACCGACGCCATCGCCCACTGGGTATGGATCGCGTATGGCTGGGCGACGCTCTATCTCGTTTGACGCACACCGTGCGTCGCCTCCGCCCTCCATTGCACCATCTGCTGCGCCCTCCATTCCGGTATCGCCAGTAGCCAGCTCCTACAATGCTTCGACTTTCACTCCTAGTGACATCTCCGGTGGCTCATATCAGATCATGCTCGGTAACGCACTCATTGCCGCATCGCATGCGGAGTCCGCCAAGGGTACGCACAGTGATCTACTTCAGATCCTCAACCATGACCACCGGCCGTGGGGTTTCTCGTACACCGCATACCCGCACAGAGTGCAAGTGTGGTACGGTGACAAAGACGAGAAGATTGCGGAGAATGCTGTGCGCTGGATGGAGCGAAACATGGGCGAGGGCCGGTGCGATGTGAAGGTTGTGAAGGGTGCCGACCACAGTCTGATGTACAAGAGCTCCGTCGTCGTGGAGGTTCTTGAGCGAGTCCGGGAATACTGGTGAGAGCTCGCGTCACTGTCCATTCGTTTTAGAACTCTACTTTATTTGTCTGTTTCCATTTACTGGCATCCTATCTTTCGCGCGGAGATACAGTCTGTACTTTTCCCTTTCATTTTGGTCTCTTCGCCGTGTCATCATCTTTCTTATCAAATACCTGTGGGTGACTACTTTGCACAATACCCTTTTCTTTTTCACCCGCACTGTTCATTGGAATTACCTGTATCGTATAATCTACTCTCTATAGGCTATGTCTGTTACCGTTCTTTGCGACGACCAAATTAATTTCGCATTCTCGTCTAGACATGATTGTGAGGAGACCACCCGGATGTATATGCCGATATCTATGGGTAAAGTAGTCAAGGTATCCAGAATGCGCCACAGGCGGGAGTAAGAATAAATTAGAAGGAATGTTCGCAGTGTTTATCGTAACGTCCGATTGAGCCATGCAGTTTGACTGCCCGTAGAATCCAATCTGGGTCTCGGAAAGCGCTCCTCAACGTTCAGCGGTGGTGCATCCAACGGCACCGTCGCCGGGACCTCGTCCATGAAAGGATTGCGAGGTCTTGCGGGACTCGCACTTGTGGTTCTCAGGCCTCCTACCTGACGCATATTAGGTGCAGTCTGAGTCCCTGACTTGACACCACTCTCCGGATCGGGTATGCGCCGGGATCCGGCCAGCTGCGCGCGTCGACGGGACATACGCGTGAAGACAAACGCGCCGAAGATGAGCGTCAACACGGCGATGAAAGACAGCATAGCGATGACTGCGATAAGCGACGTGGAGAGTGTGTGTGCTGACGAAGGGGAGCCCGAGTTTGCGCTAGACGCGGACGGCTGAAGAAAGTTCGATGGCAGAGTGGACGATGTCTGTGGCAAGGATCCTGGAGCGGTCGTTTCGGATGATATCGTCGTGAAAGATGATGTAGGAGATGCAGACCCAGACCCAGAAAGTGAGGGTCCTGCAGTTGGCTCGATGCTTCCTCCTGTAGTTATCGGCGATATAGAAGGGTCCAATGCACTGCTAGTCGGAGATACGGAGGAAAGCTGCGACGTGGTGGATACAGTAGTCGTGGGTGAAGGCGTCGACTGTATCGTCGTCGGAGAACTTCCGGTAGTAGAACTCGACAATAAGGTGAAACTCGCCGATGAATTCGGACTGTCTGCAAACAGAGAAAAAGGAGATACCAATCAGTAGGGATTTCGCAGGATAAGACAGAGGAGATATACACACCGTCCTCTGACAAGTCGACAACCAAAGAATCGAACGTTAGTTGACCTGTCTCGTCAAACCTAGGGTCAGGAAGGTTGAACACTGTCAGGGAATGCGAAATCGTGGGATCCAGATCCGTAAAGGTGAATAGGGTAGTCTGGGGAAATGATGAATGAATGTGCTTAATGGCGACAAAGGTATACGTAGCAATTCACCGGAAGCTGTTCGTCGTCGGTGGTAGGATCATGCGCGTCAATGCTTATGAACGAGCTTTGACGGCCGACTTCGCAGTCTATGCACGCGCCATACATCGCCCCTTTGGACTGCTTGAACCCGACGTAGCTAACCGCAGTTGCACCATCTGCAGAACCACAAGATCAGCCTCGATGTTTGCTTCGTGTTAACCACATGGGCCGGCAGCAACCGTGGCACTATACGCACTGGGAAGACTAGCATCTACCGCGCCTTCAAGCTCATCTACAGCCGCAAAGGTTCCTCCAGTCGCGGATGAGGAGCTAACGAGGCGCCAGCCGGGAGTGAAAGTTAGGGAAGGGTCCTTGTCATCGATCGTGACGCTCTTGGCGGCGGTTAACGGGACATTGGAAAACGGAAGCGACAGAACAGATGCTGTGATGAAGGCATGAAGAAAAGACAGCATTCAGATTAAAAAGTGGTTGTAGTTGGGGATGCCCTGCATCCCCTTAGCAGGCAGTAGGCGAAAGGCGGGATGGGGGGGGGGGTATAATTGGGAGACAGGACCACTTTGGGACCACTCACCGAATAGGTTGCTCTAGCTTTTTGGGCCATATTTGATCGGTGGCGGTCGACGAGAGATGGCACCGGGTAAGAACCAGTAGGGTATAGTCGTACGGGGATATGCATCATGATTTACAACAGTCCGCCGATAGCATTTGTGATGTTCAGATCTACTTTCAGGGCGGTGAGTATTAAATTTAATATCCACGACTCGGATGTCCTCGAACAGATAACTCTACCGTCAAAAGTTATCGGTTAAGACTTTTCACCTACCCTCAGGACTCAGTCAAACTCATAGGGTTATGACTGTTAGCGCTTTAGAATCCGAGACGTGGCTATTCCGGCGGCGGTTTCTTTATGGCAAGAAGCAGAAGCCAGCACTGATCACCGCGGCAATGATTGGAAATGAGGGCCCCCACGAGACAAGAGCGGCGAGCTTCTTGGTGGTACGAAACGTCAGCCTAAATTCGGATTGTGTATAAAGTTACTTATCGGGCTAACTTATTCACTTATCGCCGTGTAATTTCTGGCTGGCTAGCTTTTACTTAGCTTTTCCCACGCTTCGACAAATTAACTTGGCTTACCGCAGGCCTACTATACCGACTCAGTGCTGCTCACTGCTCAGCGTTGGGTGCTTTCTCGCTGCTCGCGTACAACTCGCATACCAAGAAAAAGAAAAATCCCCTGAGCCCGAAGTGAGCGGTGTGAGCATCTCCCGGGTAAGGGACCGACTTGGATTAGGCTTGTCGGTGTTGACATGCGCGTACCTCTCAATGCCAAGTAATTTATACACCGAATTGGACCTGGTAGAGTAAGTAGTCGTAAGCACTCGGTACCGGCTGCAGCAATGCTAGCACCGTACTAGGGCGGGACAGTGGCGGGACACAAGGCACAATCTACGGACATGCAAGTCCGCCCAGCATATGCATCGTTGCGGGGTAGTATTTGCCCGGACCTACAAGGACCCACAATGTATTGTAATTGTATTGTGATTTGAATTTTGAGCACCGTCTCCGGGGCTCTCTCACAACTGCTCAGCAGGTCTTGCGGACGACTAGGGAGCCGTATGTGATCACTGTGCCCGTCGTTTGCACCCAAGTTGACATAAGTTAAGGGGTATCAATTTATTCAGTGTAAATGCCTTTGAATATTCCACCACCCAGCTACCGGCCATGCTAGCTTCTGAGCAACGAACTTGGGTCATTTTGAAGGGAATGGCCTCCAGGAATAATGCCAAAACCTCTGTATAGGACGATAAGTTAAGTTGTCAACTTAAAGCTAGCTTCAAGCGAGCGCGACATTTTAACTTATTGTGCCAAAAGCTAAATTAAGTTAATTTTGGTAGGGATAAGTTAAATTGCTAAGTGAAATTGTTAACCGCCCTAAATTCGGTACTATGGCACGGTCTCGGGGACAAGGACATTTAGGGTCCAGAAGAAATATTTGTGTTTCTCTTTCTTTCCGTCATGGAGTCCCTAGCCAACGCCCAAGGTTCCCAGCGACGTGCTTTTGCCATTAGGCGCAACGCTGGCGAGGCCCTCACTCGAGTCGACATTCAGCACGACCTCCTCCATCATATCTTCGCCGATACTCACCGTGCGTTCACAAACCCCACGAGGACACTCCATGGCGCACCACCGGGAACAAAGGTGACATTCAGAGACCTGTATGTCAATTATTTATGTGAGTGGTCTCCTCGGTAGTGCTTTCAATTATTGATAAACACGTTTTCTCGTTTACTCTGGCAGGCAATGTGCCCCGAATTTCGAAGACGCTACGTCTTAAGATGTTGCAAATGCCAGAGTATGCGACTGATTATGCCAAAGTCGCGTTACTCTGCAACGTCGGGCGCATCAATACTACTATGGCATGTTGGTCCAGCGTGCTACTCAGAATCAACGCATATCGTACTAAAATCCTATCCAGTCTTTCCAGAAATGCGCACCCAGCTTCGTACATACCACCCGATTCCTTCCCTCCAGCACACCGAAGAGAGTCTCCAAGACGCCCCTCGTATCAAGAATCTCCTCAAGAGTGCGCTCCTAGATGAAGAGGTCGGTGCACCACCAATGACACCCGGAGATGTCCTTCTATTAGCCGTGTGTCTCTTATCACGAAGTTGGTGAAAACCTGCTAACTCCCGTCGCATTGTACAGAGACATGGCCGCGTTCCATCAACCAGTGCACCAAACCTTCTATTCATATTTGGAAATCACGCCTTGGTCTGTTTTCTCCCTCGCTAGGAGCTTTGTTCTTTCGTCCCATCTCACCTATCTTTCCAGTCGATATCCGATACCCACTTTGCAGACGCTGGTACCCAAGATTTTCGGGACTTCTTCCTTCCTATACCGTTCTCCTCGGCATCCCGCGCACGGGCGTTTCTATGGCTATGCTACCACTATCTGGAGCCTCCAGAGTCCCAAAACCCTTTCGCGTCACATCTACAGGATCCTGACAAGATTCCGTGGCTTCATAGACTGACTTTGGCTGAGATGGAGGCAGAAAATGTTGACACCGATGCGGAGAGGATGTGTATCGAGAGGATGGCCCAGCAGCGGCGCACGTTCCGAGCGCAGGGCATGAACCGGGAGGCTGGGGGAAACTTGGATCCCAGTGGGAGGGTCAAGCGGAAGAGGAAACCCAAAATTGAAACAACGACTGAGCGGGCACATGCGGATGATGACGGCGGCATCGTTATGGTCAACACTGCGGCGGAAGGTCTGTCTAGAAATTGTATACAGTCATTCAACGACTGACATATCCAACAGCCTTCCATACGTCTTTCCCCCGCCTACGTAGATCGTGGTCGCAGCCACAAACACAAGAATACGAACAACTACAAGCGTCCGGTTACACTTACCCCTACCCTCACGAGTACGACGCTTCGGACTACGAATATCACCAAACTAGTACACACGTACGCCCTGCGTCTAGCCGCCATGAACGAGCAGTGCCTCCCGGCGGTCAGTTGGCGCGTCCGAGGTCAATGATAGATTGTGCGTATAGACAAGTCGCGTATTCTTCAGGTTGGTTTTGATGGTCGTTCTTTCTTTACAGACGCCTGGAACGTAGCGTTAAACTCTGATCCGCTTGCCTCCTCCGACGAGGATGTCGACGGGGACGACATGCGTGAAGACTGTAGTAAGCTGAAATCCCTGTCTACTAACAGCGTCCCTTTGACTTATTTCCTATGCTCCCAGTGAATAGACTAAGAGTTATTCGCAGACTCCAAGGACGGCCTCAACTACCGTTGAACCACGACATACGGACCTGAATCATCTGCCATGAATACTGAGGACTGCCCCATTTTCGTTCCCTTGTATCCAGGAACTCTACGACTCATTCCCCTAGACGGACCAGCAGGCTGCAGGACACCGCTGCCCACCTTGCATCCACTGTATCATACCACTACACATTCGCCCTGCCCTTTGTTGTATCAATACCTGCATCCAATATTCAACTATCGCATCCATCGACCCCTCCAAATGCATTATACCTTCATTAGAGATGAGATAATGGCAGGTGTATAATTATGTGCGTCGGAGCATTCGGACACCACAGTCTATCCTACATTGACATACTGTACGCGAAACAAGCCCAAAAATGTATGATAAGATGCAAGCGAAGGAAATATGGTGCACGTAGGAGGACAATGATTTATAAGACTAAGTATGAAATGATCAAACGCGACGAGACATGGAAGAAGGAAAGAATAAAGACAAGGTGAAGGGCGGAGCAGAAACACACAAAGTCTCGGGTACGGATGAGTATCTAGGTCCCAAGGGATGATAAAATACAGTAGTGATCCACATCTTGATATCAATATTAGCTGAACTCGACGAAGCACTCATTCTGCGAGCCACTTCTCGCATTTCTTGGCGTACTTGTCGAGGAGTTGTGAGAGGTCTCGGATGACGAACGTGAGGACGACGCTCGCGAAAAACTCGGAGGACCGTTTGAGCTTCGCTTCCACGGTTTGGCGTACTTCCAAGGGGAATGCCGCATACGAGGGCGCAACAGGCTGAGCGGCCAGGGCCCTCGTATGCTCGTCGAGAAGTTGGGCGTGCAAAAACAGCCGTGTCAGGCCAGCGACATAGGCAGCTGGAGAATCGAGGCTGTAAAGACAATCATTTAGACCTGCCATTGATTTGAAAGGGACCTAAGCTCACTTTTTACCGTTGGTAAGCTCCCCAAATCTGCGAGTCAATTTGTTGCCCCAGGAAGACATCTAAAACGGACTGTCAGGCAGAGCATACCGCGGACAAGACAAAGAAACTCACAGCGCCCGTTTTCTTCAATACAAAACCTTCCCCTACGCCCAACTTTTTCCCGAAGTTAGCAACAACGCCGTCGCAAACCGAAGAAAACTCTTCTAGTTTAGCGATCCACGCATCTCCCTCCTTCTTCCCAATGCTTCCGATGCCTAGCGCCATCCCGATGCTCACATTGCCCGCACCGAAATACTCGACACTGCAATTCTGCACCTCTTCCAGGGCGGAGCATAGCACCTCGACGACGCGTACTTTCTCGGCCAGGTTCGTCAGTTTGGCGCCACCTTGAGACCAGACCTCTTGAGGTACGTGTAAGCGCCGTGTAACATATCCCCCCGATTTAGTGATCATCGTCGCCCGAAGGAGATTCATCATGTGATACGGTTTACGCAGTGTATCATTCGGAGGCATGGGCGGCAGGGGAGATGTCGGTGTTGTCGGAAGATTGCCAGGAAACATCGGGGGCGGCGGGACAAGAGAGGTAGCGGGCAATCCGGCGGTCGGAGAGACCACATCCGTCTGTATGATAAGTGGAGGAGGCGGAGCATTCGGATTGAGTTTCGACGGGAACGATGCCTTTCGAGGGACATTCGAACCATTGAGGCCCGCCGTTTGCGGCACTGGTGGCCTCGAGTCCATGGGTGACGTCCGTCCCCCGGCAACGGACGGCCGTCGTCCAGGTTGTGAGGATGATCGACTTCTTCCGTAACCCAAATTCGATGTCGTGCTCGCGGGTATTGCGGAAGCGACGTTTCTCGCAGCATTGGCCGCAGAAGGTGCGGTCGAGTACTCCATTGGGGGTGACGCCGAGCCACTACTAGGCGGCGCAGACATTTTCGAACGCCGCTGCCATATAGTCCCCATGGTCGTAGACGTGTTGATCAATTGGGGCGCACTTGGCGGTCCGCCGACTTCGGATTGCGAAGAAAATTGAGAACTCTGTCGTGTGTGGGGGATATGGTATGCCGAAGCAGGTGACTGTGGCTCCGGCTCTGGATTGTAGCGTGGTGTGTCGGGGAGAGTAGATGCCACTGATGCTGGGGAGGGCAAGGGTGGCAAGGGATGCGATTCCCGTTTGAGAACTCGAGGCGTGTCACCCTCTAAACTTCGGCGTATGCGCGCCTGCAGCTCCTGCCCGGGCTCATAATGGTCGTCTTGCTGCACATGTAGGAGGGCATTGTCATGTCTCTCCACCTCTTCGTGGAGAGGAACAAGCTTGCTCCCGGAGCCTGATCGCCTGTGTCCAAAGGAGTTACCTCGAGGCCGACCTATAACACTAAGATGGGTGGTTGAATCCTGTGACGAGGTGTGCGAGTGCGAGAGCCGCGCTTCTGGTGGAGGTTCGTGTATGACAGGCGCTGGCGCTGGTGGAAGCGAGTTCTGTGGTGGAGGTGCTGGCGGTGGTAGCGCCGATGAGGCTCGTGCTCGACCCCCAAGAGAACCAGATCGGCTGCGTGTCGTGGGAGGAATTGGAGATGAGGAACTTTGCATGTCAACGGAAGTCCTCGTCGGAACCGCGTATGGGTGGTAGGAAGTTGGAGGTTTCGCAGGTTGTGGGTTCTTTATCGGTAATCTCGATAAAGAACCGGCGGCAGCGAAAGCGTTGGCTTCGTGCGTAGCGGAATCAAGCATGTCCACCTCCACACCTTCGTCTATAACATAGTCCTCTCGATGAGAGTCACGGTACGACAAGGTGTCCGATGTCTCGGAATCAGGGGATGTAGAGGATGGCGAGGATGGCTGGGTAGAGTCAGTAGAAATGGACATGGTGGAGGTATAGACCGAAGACGGCGAATGGGGTATTGGCGGAATGCTGTATATCACACTGAGGATGTTCATGCGGTCCGCATAGGTATCATGCTTTATCACAGTGAACCGTTAGACTTCCTATACGAGCTAGAGACGTAGACGTGGAATAGACTCACGATAGATTTTAAGCGTCTCACTTCCTCTTCTTGAGCTACGACACTTCGACGCCTCCCGTTGCGTCTTCTATGCGTCTCCGTACTGTCCTCGCCCCTCCGCACCCGCTCCATGACTTCACTTAGCAGCGCTACACTCCTTCCGTACGCCACAACCGCGGCGTGCGGGTCGTCATTCGTCGCATCAAGTTGGACGGCTTCGCGTGCTAACTCCAAAGCCCTCGTCAGAGCGCGTCGCGACGAGGGGCGAGTCTCCGCTGGACGAGTCTCTGGCGGGGACAATAACAGTCGATCAGGCACAATATCCTGGTGCTGCGTCAAAGCGCGGGAGGATGAGTGAAGGATCGATTGGGGCGGAGGATCCGAAAGGTTCTCTGAAGACGAGGACGAGGATGGAGCAACGCTAAACGCGGGGGGTGATACGTTATTCGGTGCCGCCGCATGCCGTGCCTGTGAGAACGCTGCTACAGCCGCCAATTTAGCAGATGCGGCTGGCCGCCCAAAAACCGACTGCCTCTGCTCATTCGAACGGTATGGAAGATAGCCGTTATCCTCGTCGAATTGTTCGCCGTCGTCAATGGACGCTCTCGGAGGCACAGGCACGCTGGGCATGGGGAGATTTGGTGGGGGTACTGGCGGGGGCATGGGCGCAGCGGAGGAGCGGCGACGCTGTGAAGATGCACCGCTAGCGAACGAACTGGGTGGTGCAGCGGAGGTGGATGGCCCCGCATTCTGTTGATGATGGTTGTGCCAATCGCGTGAATGGTGTGCAATTGACAGCGGTCTGGTGCCCAGCTCGAGGTCCATGTCGTTGGAAAGCAAGTGAAAAAGGCAAGAAGAGGACGGTTGAAGAAAGAGATCTCCAGCCTGGAGAGTTAGATGCTTAAGCTAAGCTGCCCTTGTTCGAATACACTACACCCGACGGTAATCGCGTGCAGCGACGTGCAGCTAAATGGTAGGCAATATGTACCGATTTCGACGACCAGTTGACCCAGAAGAGACCCAGAAAGAGAGAGGGGAAGGAGGAGAGCGTTTGTGTTCGGTATAAACTGTGTTGATATCCAGTTTTGAGCGGGACCAGTCCAGTCCGGTCTGTCACCGGAGCACGACGACGAGTGCAGTGATTTCGTTTCAACGCCAAGATACCGTAGCCTTGCATCCACACAAGAACGAAATCTGGCAGATGGAAAGCCACGAACAGACGAAAATAATGAACGGCAGAGTAAAGGCCAGTCGAACAGTCGAAGGGCGAGGGCTCGGGAAATTGCCAACAATATTTCACATTCGAAGCTTCTGTCACACGCTAGCGCTACCGCATCCTGTATATCCTGTATATTTACTACTCGCTCTCGTTTACGACTGCTTCAAGTCGTTCCTCGCAGCGGGCGGGAGATGATAGGGCTGTACGCTGTCGCTACATTTGGGATGGTATACCCTGGTCGCGCCGAGAGCGTCGGGCCAGCATCATTTTGAAGCACCTCTCACTGTTGGATCATCAAGGCCTGTAACAACTCACTTCAAGATATCAGAAAAGAAGCGCTAGCGGGTAGGCATGTTTCGCGGGTGGACACTTGGAGCTTGAGACTCGAGGGGGCCGTTGGAACAGTTCAAAACGCTGATTGAAAGTATTCCAAGCCCCAGTGCTGAAACATTGACATGTTCCAGGGAAGTGGAGGAAAAAAACATTAACAGAATGACCCCGATTAGACAAGTAGACCAGACAGTGCAGAGATGGCAGGCGTAGAGTGTGTCCTGCATCTTCGGCGAAGGACGGAAAGAATGGACAGGTGAGGTGGTGACGCCCCGAGGGGCAGGGTATAGACATAGCAAAGATCCCGGAGATGTTTTAGATGTCCCCTTGAAATGGCAGAACAGAAATCCGGACACGATCAAACGAACTCGCCTTGCGAGCCCTGGGCTGCAAGACGGCTCTCGAGGTTCCTATTTCTCAGATAAAGTTAGAAGTGTGGAAGCATGCAGGCCCGCGGACACACACCTGAGCGACTCCTCTTTCGCGAGCAGCTCCTGCCTCTTCTCACTGATCTCGCGCTGCACCCTGAGCTCGATCTCACGGAGCTTCTCTTCCTCGCGACGGAGCTGCTCTTCCTTCAGGCGCACGCTCTGACTAGCAAGCTCCTCGGGCAGGATAGACGAGTCCCTGTGAATGTATTAGCATCGGGCGGAAGGCGCAGTGGATACAGAACTACGCACTGAGTCTCCGAGTGAACCGTCCTCGAGAGTTTCTCGGTACGGTAAGTCTCGTATAGGACGTCGTTGGTAAGAGACTTGAGGTCCGCCAGATGGGAGCTACAACAACGATTTAGCACCCCGCATAAGTGAAGACAGCTAAGCACTCACTTCAACAGAGCACTGCGGAGCCGGCTGAAATCGGAGTGCTTGGGGTTGTCTACCTCGGCGATACCCCACGGGTATATCCTGGCGCGAACTGGTTCACCGTCGATTTCGATTTCCTCCTCCGAGCCGATGACAGCGAAAGGGAGCAGGGCCTAACGGAGACGCTTAGACATCGATGTTGAGACATAGAGACGAGCATCACGCACCCGAAGTTCACTGTTGTCCAAGATCGTCTCTTCGTCGTCCTCTTCCACGTCGTAAGGGAAGTTGTAGACAGGAATATCGTAATATTCGATGTCCTCCATGATCTAGAATGATAATAGGTTAGAACGGATTTCCCGGAATATACATGAGCTACATACGCGTTTCTTGAAGCCCTTAAGCTCGGTGGGAGTCAAGGAGTCAGCCTTGCCAATGACAGGGATGACGTTGACTCTGGGGGAGAGGCGGCGCATCAACTCGATGTCCATTTCCCTGAGGCTGTGAGAAGACAGGTATGAGTTGACGTGGACAACGTGGGGGCAAACAAGACATACGCGTGGCCGGTAGGAGGGATAAAGTACAGAAGGGCGTGTACCCTGTTGTCCCTGAAGCGCGGGTTACGCTTGATGCGAGACTCCATAGCCAGAATGTCATCGTATTGACGCTCAAGGTAGCCGACTATTTCTTGGAAGCTACTCGGACAGTCGTTAGCCCCATACAGATATGGAAGTGTGTGTAGTAGATGCTCACGAGAACTCGTTGTCGATGTTGTCGCCAAATCCCGGGGTGTCGACGATGGTGAGTGCAATGCGCACGCCATCCTCGTCAAGCTCTGATAAGTGCAAGGCGGGAAACGTTAGTGTTGGCGACACAGGACGCGCGCAGAGATACACGCCACGTACCAACGTTGACGGGCTTGATCTTGATGCCCTCTTCTACGTGCGCATGCTCTGGGTCATCAGAGACTTTGTGGGGGAGAACCTCCGACTCGCAGAGAGTGTTCACGAACGTGGTGCGTCCAGTGCCGGATGCACCTACCAGGATGAAAAATTGTCCAGGTGTCAGAATTTTCGCGATTCGAGTTGAGAAAACGCGTGCGTACCGACGACCATAACGGTGAACTGCACACCCTTCTTGACTTTGGATTTCTGCCCACGGTGACCTGCGAACGACATTTTGACGGAGAGTTTGAGAGGGAGACTTGGGTAAATTGGTTGCTGCAATTTCGAGCGCAGGTGCGCTGATCCTGTGCTGACCTAAGCAAGTCATGCCCCTAATATGGCAGTCGCACGTGGCCCTAAACGCGCTCCTGCTCGCGCGAGGGAAAGCACCCGCAGCTAAGCTTGCATTGCTTTTGTACTCAGCATCCGTCGGTTTGGAACAATACATCAAGTCATGGAATTATAACATGGAAGATACGGTATCTGCAGGGAGGTCTACAGCAATGACAATCGTTGCAGTTGCTCGACTTGACAACTAAAGTTCGGTCCCGCATCCATTTTGAAAAGTACGTTCGCACCAAGAGAAAAGACAGTCACAATATGGCAGGAGACGGAATGGAGACAAAGGAGCGGGCAGGAGAGCGGACGGACGCAAGAAAACGCGGGGTATAAACAAAATTCTCGGAACATGGAAGGCGTTTCCAGAGAGGGTATCAGTTACCGAACTCGCCTTGCGAGCCCTGAGCAGCGAGACGGCTCTCAAGGTTCCTATTTTCAGGCAACGTATTAAAAGCTGTGCACAACTAAGAGTGCTTGCACTTACCTGAGCGACTCTTCCTTCGCCAGTAGCTCTTGCCTCTTCTCACTGATCTCGCGCTGCACCCTGAGTTCGATCTCGTGAAGCTGAAGTAGGAAGCGGGCGTGAGACGTGTAATTGCTGGTGATGTGAAGTTTCCACTGACCTTCTCTTCCTCGCGGCGGAGCTGCTCTTCTTTGAGACGCACGCTCTGGTTCGCGAGGTCCTCAGGCAAGATTGACGAGTCGCTGGAAGATGGTCAGTGCTTAGCGAGATGCTTATACAGAGCTACGTACTTCGGGTCTGAGTGGACAGTCCTCGAAAGTTTCTCCGTACGGTACGTTTCGTACAGGACATCATGGGTAAGAGACTTCAAGTCCGCCAGATGCGAACTGTAAATGGAGGTTAATACGAGCAACCCGACCGTCCACGGCTCAAATCTCACCTGAGAAGAGCACTCCGAAGCCTGCTGAAGTCCGAGTGCTTCGGGTTGTCCACTTCGGCGATACCCCACGGGTAGATCCTCGCGCGGACCATTTCACCGTCGATTTCGACTTCTTCATCCGACCCGATGATAGCGAAGGGGAGTAGCGCCTGTAGGAATTGTATGAGGTTGTTGAACATGGAGGGATGGGAGAAATAGGTAAAGACACGTACACGAAGCTCGCTGTTGTCTACAATGGTTTCTTCGTCGTCTTCCTCCACATCGTATGGGAAGTTGTAGACAGGAATATCGTAGTGTTCGATGTCTTCCATGATCTGGGTGGACATCACACATCAGTGAGGGGGCCTCAGTGGAGATGTAGACGCACTACTCACGCGCTTCTTGAAGCCTTTGAGCTCGCTGGGAGTCAACGAGTCGGCCTTGCCTATAACGGGAATCACATTGACTCTGGGCGACAAGCGACGCATCAACTCGATGTCCATTTCCCTCAAGCTAGGAGAAGTCGTAAATTTTTAGCTTTGTGGCGGACAAGGCAGAGGTCAATGACACATACGCGTGTCCGGTGGGTGGGATAAAGTAAAGGAGGGCGTGCACACGGTTGTCTCTGAAGCGCGGGTTACGCTTGATACGGGACTCCTCTGCCAAAATGTCGTCGTATTGACGTTCGAGGTGCCCCACAATTTCCTGGAAGCTGTTCATCGTAGAAGTTACACCTCTCATGCATTGTACGAGTCAATAAACACTCACGCGAACTCGTTGTCAATGTTGTCACCGAATCCAGGGGTGTCAACTATCGTGAGAGCGATGCGGACACCGTCCTCGTCGAGCTCTGGCAGATGGGACGCGTGAGACGCGAGCGGGAGGAAGTAGGCGCGCGCACGTACCGACGTTAGCGGGCTTGATTTTGATACCCGCTTCAACGTGTGCATGCTCGGGGTCGTCAGAGACCTTGTGCGCAAGCACCTCCGACTCGCAGAGCGTGTTCACAAAGGTGGTGCGCCCAGTGCCGGAAGCACCTGTAGGAGAAAGCACGCCGTGTTGAGTTCTAGATCTCTCGGTCTATCAGAGAGAGGACGCTTACCGACGACCATGACGGTGAACTGGACACCCTTCTTGACTTTGTTCTGCCTGCGGCGACCTGCGAATGACATTTTGGTAGAGAGTGTTGTGGTAAAGTGCAAAGCGTTGCTGCTCGGTTGCGCTCTCGCGCTGAAGCTTCTATATAAACTTCGATGTGGCTGAAGACTTTGTGGCGGCCGACGCGTTCAGACGGACGCGTCAAATTCCTCGCTTGTACCACGACCACCGTCCTCAGTAACGCGCTCGACTATTCTACGACGACGAGACAGCCTAACGCGCCTGTTTAATAATATCGCGTTAATATTGGGCTCTCTCTTGCGGCGGCTGCATGACCATATCCTCTAGGGCTGCATACTGTGTATCGACAACGCGTTGCCTGAAGTGCCGACATCTTTGCGTACCTATACGGCAGTTCTCGTTTTCTCGCGTCGTCTCAGCGTCTCCGGAATCACTAGAGTCAACTAAGCCGGAGCGGAAACCTTCTGTTACACGGAAAAAGTTCTCTGATCTACCGTCTGGTCGCGTCCTTCCCGATGGATCCGTTGCTCCTGCGTTAGGAGACTGGTCCGATGCACTGGATGACGCGAAGTCTCTCAAAGACGCAAGACAAAATAGCGTCGATGATATTACTGCTCGTGCGTATACCTCTCTGAATCTCGTAGGGTCGCCCATATCGACATTTGCTGCTAGTCCTAAGCACAAAGAGACCCAGGGGCAGGCCAAAGGCTAGTGCTTCGTTGTCTTCCGCTGCTCCTGAAAGACGCGCAGCTCCAGTCGTAAATAATACTCGCGTCAAACACGAAAAACCTCTCGTCGATGCGCAGTCTGTCTCTGAAGCGCTTCAGCTGACAGCACAACCAAAACGTCGTCGTAAGGCGAAAGCGGACCTCGTGACACCTTGTATGTGCCTTCTAGCTAAAGGGATATATACGCCGCTTTACGAACCTAATCCTAGCAGAGGATAATCCAGGTCCGAGTCAACCTCGTAATCAACTAGCAACCGAGATACTCGACAATCTTGCCAAGTTCCCTCATTGCATCCTCTTGACAAGGGTTGGAAACTTTTACGAGGTAATGACATCCCATTCTCCGCCGAGGTATACGTTACTAATGACTTCATGCAGTCATATTTCGACCAAGCGGCAGAGGTCGCAAAGATCCTCAACATCAAGCTAACCCAGAGGACATGGGACGGACACCGCATCCTCATGTGTGGTTTCCCTCTCATGCACCTCGACAAGTACCTGAAAGTCCTCGTTCAGCAGCAGAACCGATTTGTCGCTATGTGCGAAGAATTCCCCAGGAATCCGGCCCTTGGACCAAAAGGTGGATTTGACAGGCGGGTCGTGCGCGTAATCACTCCCGGAACACTTATCGACGAACCTTTCCTTAACCAATACGTGAATAACTTCTTGTTGGCGGTTAGCTCTGCGAAAGCGTTGACTGCCGATGAAGACTCCCCGAGTGTTGACTGCGTCGGATTAGCTTGGATAGACGTTTCGACTGGGGAGTTTTTCGCCAAAGTTTCGACACTTCAGGGCGTACGTGACGAAGTCGCTCGCATTGGTCCGAAGGAGATTGTCCTCGACAAGGCCCTTGAGGGTAATGACTCCCATCCAATCCGCGAGGCGTTGATGGAGGAGGACAATTTTGTGTCGTATATCTTACCGGCGGAGACAAGTGTGCCCTTGGCTTCTGGAAATACGACTCCTCAACATGACACGGACGATATAACGGACTCACGCGAGGACTCCGGTTCCATATCGATTTCGACTCTCACTACAGCGGAAACCTCCGCTATCCAATTACTCACGACGTTTCTCCATGCACATCTGTTAGAGCATATGCCTGCCTTGGGCACCCCCAACCGAGAGGCGACTAGCGGACGAATGCAAATAGACTCGCATACCATCAAGGCTCTGGAGATTCGCGAAGGTATGAGAGAGGGCGGAACGACTGGTAGCTTGCTCAGTGTCGTGAAACGCACCATCACTAGCGGCGGCACTCGTCTACTTTCTCGGTGGCTCTGTAAGTATGTTCTCTGACTCTTTTCTGGCATGAACTCATCTTCCTCTGCAGGTTCGCCGAGTACATCTATCAACGAAATAAATGCACGCCAATCTTTGGTCGCATTTATGTACAATAGACCCCATCTGCGAGACGACCTTCTCAATGCCTTGGCCAACATCGACGACGCAACACGGATAGTCCAGAAGTTTCTCGTGGGCCGGGGAGATCCCAGCGACCTGTCTGCTATCAGCGCGACCATATCGGTCTGGTCGTCCATCAAGAGACGAATTGCGATGGAGAAGAAGATGGAGCAGCAAGAAGGAACAATCAACGCTGACGATTGGACTAGCTTGGATGCTTTGATGTTTCGCATGGCTGATCTACGGGATCTGTCAAGCAGGATTAATGCTGCCATCCGCGACCGCCGCACCACCACAGACGACTCTAGTCCCGACGATGGGGAGTCTGAAGACACCAATGCAGACCTACCAGCGGTGCCACGCGTCAACTTTAGATACGATGCTGGCTATAGGTGGACGATTAAACCGGGGTAAATTGTCCGTAGTGCGAAGGACTATCCTGCATGCTCATACCAAACTCTGCTTCAGGTTTTCGGACGAGCTTACACAGCTGCATGAAAAGTTGAAGGATCTTCTAGCCCAAAGGGAAGCCCTCGAACTCGACCTTCAACGGGAGTATGGTACGCGTGGTACTTGTTTCCAATATTGCACTTCTAAAGGCATTATAGATGCACCGTCTTTGACCCTTCGCTCGTCGCCGGGCTATGGGATGCATGTCCATGTGGCGCGAGCCAAGCGCGACCAGACGAAGCTGCAGTTTTCACCCTTGTTTTCGAACATAGCGGAAAGTGGCTCCACAAGTGCTTTCTTTCACCAGGTGCGCATTGCATTTATGTGTGTCGATACACTCATTGACCACTTCCATAGACTTGGTCTCAGCTTGGCAATCAGATAGTTGAAAGTACTACTGCCATATTCAATGCAGAGAAAAATGCATTCGACACCCTTCGAAATGAAGTACGTATGTTCAGCACGCCTCGTTCCTCCTTGCAGGTATTGATATGCCTCTATCTCAGGTTAATGCACATTCAAGCGATCTTCGCCGAAATGCTCGGATCCTGGATGAGTTGGATGTCACCATGGCTTTCGCCAGTCTTGCGGTAGAAATGAACTTCGTCCGGCCTATGCTTACGGATAAGTACGCCTGATTTTGGAAGTCACCTGTGATACTTATGCTGACGTGCGCATGCCACCTAGCACCTCATACGAGGTAGACAATGGTCGCCATCCTACCGTTGAATTGGGTCTACTTAAAGCCGCCCGGGTGTTCACCCCCAATTCAGTTTCATTCACGCCTGATTCCCAAATCCACATAATCACTGGCCCCAATATGGCTGGAAAATCTACGTTCCTGCGACAAACAGCCTTGATAGCGATTCTCGCTCAGACAGGCTCCTTTGTACCTGCTGATCGTGCGGTCGTTGGGATAGTCGACAAATTGTTTTCTAGGGTAGGCGCGAAAGACGACCTCTTCCGCGATAGAAGTACGTTCATGGTCGAGATGCTCGAGACAGCCGAAATTCTTCGGCGTGCTACCCCAAACAGTCTGGTGGGTCTATCATTTGACTCGTGTTATGGCAGGAAAGCTAAACGTTCTGAAAGGTCATCATGGACGAAGTCGGTCGTGGGACGACAGTAAAAGACGGCTTAGCCCTTGCATTCGCCGCGGTTCATCACCTGTCCACCGTGAATCGATGCCGAGCATTGTTCGCCACTCATTTCCACGAGTTATCAGACATGCTTGGTTATTCCACCAGCCATAAGGGTGAAGGCGCTTTTGGGAACGTCAGCTTCTTCTGCACCGATGTCGACGAGACAGCTGTGAGTTGCTTCATATCTGGTGTTCAACACAAGTTCTGCCAGACTGATGCGAGCTGGTAGGATGGTCATTTTGCGTACTCACACCGTTTACGGCCTGGCGTAAATAGGGACAGTCATGGACTGAAAGTCGCACGATTAGCTGGCATGCCTCCTTCCGCAATGGCGGTTGCCAAAGACGCCCTCCACTGGCTTAAGTCAAGGAACGCGAAGGAATCCCTAGATCCCTCGGAACTAAAGGCGCTGGGACAGTCCCTAGCTAGTCCAAACACCCACCGTCCTTGATAAAACACATGGGTTTACCGAGTGCCGTTTGCATATTAATCCGTTATATTATATACCCCGCATACTATCTAGCAGTGTAACATTTTATGTGCGCCCATTAATGGGACTCGCATTCACCTATGCCATCTCTGAACGGATGTAGTTCAACGCCGATCCAGCTCGCAACCACTTCAGCTGGTCGGGGGACATGGTGTGCTTTGTCGGAACCTCGAAGACCTCTCCGTTTCGAGAAGTCACCCGTAAGGTTATGGAGGCGTTGGGTACGCCGCTGAAGACATCGGTAAGACCAACTGTTTCTACGATGTCTCCTGATCCAATCCGCGAATAATCAGCCTTGTCGGCCAACCATAGTGGCAAAACGCCTTGTTTCTGTCGGAGGGGATTAGAAAAAGGGGCGACAAGCGGAAATGGATGCCGCTTACTTTGAGGTTGGTTTCATGTATACGAGCGAAAGACCGCGCGATGATCATTGCACAACCTATCCGTGAATTTAGTCGATACACCAGAAGACAAGTAGGACCAAATCTCACCATAAAAGCGAGGTTGCAGCGCAGCGTGCTCACGAGCAGAACCCTCGCCGTAGTTATCGTCCACGACTAATGTCCACGGTTGCTGACGTGCTTTGAAGCGCTTCGCGACGCCTGGTATAGTGTCCGTCTCTGACTGCGAGGCATCGTGGTCGTGGTCGAATGCGACATTGACGTCACCACCCTCGTCGTTTACAGCCTGAAGATAGTTTAGCCCTACGAGCCATACATATCCTCTGTTGCACATACCGTTATAACTGCATGGACAATTCGTTAGCTGCGATAAGGCAACAACGGTGTAAGAAAACTCACGAAGATTTTCGGAGATGTTCGTTAGATGGCCTTTATACTTCAGCCATGGACCCTAAACCAGACGCCATAAGTAAATTGTGAATTCTGGCAAAGATGAACTTGTAACGTACTGCAGCAGAAATGTGGTCGGTGGTACATTTTCCTCGTACACGCATCAAAACCTTCAGAGGCGGCAGCTCCAACCCCCTCGGGTTCCCGCTGTCCGGGCCAAAAGGGCTTGTGAACGGTTCTAAAAGTTCCAGCCGTTGCGAATCTGGGCGAATGACCACCTGGGTTTCTGGCTGGGGCTCCGGTGTCGGCGACGGGTAGAAAGAGGCCCTTCCCGGGGTGAATCCTGCCGATGGCAGATCCTGACCAGACGGCGCGGAAAACTTGAAAGGCTCCCCAGACGGCAGAGTTATGGTGTCGATTATGGGGTTGAATGAGAGTTTTCCGGAGAACGCCATTGCTGTTACGACCGTCGGGGATGCGAGGAAGTTCATTGTAAGGCGGTTTCCGTCATTCCGAGACTTGAAGTTCCTGTGTAAGACATAAGGAGCTGTGAGATAGCACACCTGTGTAATACATACCGATTGAAAGATGTCAGAATTGCTGCAAAAAGTTGAGTCAATTAAGCGCAGGGCTTCTTCACTGAGGCTTTACCACGTACCGTTGTCCTCATCTTTCTTGTCGTCTCGCTTCCACTGTGCGGAGGAATAAGCCAGGATAACCATACGCATAGAGGAAATATACTAACTTGGCCGATACAGGGTCCACATGCGTTCGCCAAAACTACGGCACCGACATCCTCTAGAGTCCGCGTGACGTCGTCTCGCTCCATCGTTGCGCGGATTTGCTCAGAACCGGGAGTGCAGAGAAAGGGGACCTGTGGTATATCATCAGTCTAAGTATTTTATGAATACGCGTGTTGAAGAGTACTTTCCTTAGTTGTCAAACCAGCGGCCTTGGCTTGTCTTGCTAAATCGGCAACACTTGTCTGATAACATAATTTAAAGCCCATGCGTAGATGAATGTAGAAACGGAATCATACCATATCCTCGTACGAGCTGTTTGTACATGATCCAATCAGGCCGGCGGAGAACTCGTCTTTCCATCCTTGTTCCTTGATGAAGGAGCCAAATTGAGACAGAGGCGTCGATAGGTCTGGTGTAAAAGGTCCGTTGATACTGGGCTCCAGCTCGGATAGATTCTGACGGCGCATAGTTAGCCGACGACAGAATGCTCGCAGGGGAAAGCTGCTTGCTCACAATCTCGATGTGTTCGTCGTATTCCGCCCCTTCGTCAGCACTCAAGAATCCCTGTGCAGCAGCAGCATCCGCAGCACGGGCCACGGGTGCGCGACCGGTGGCCTTCAGATAGTCTCGCATGTTCGAAGTATAAGGGAATGTTGATGTTGTCGCGCCGACTTCAGCGCCCATGTTTGCAACGGTGGCAAGTCCTGGTTACACGGCGACGATGAGCTACTATAATGGCAAGGAGAACAGGGTGAGCCTACCAGTACATGACTGGTTCGATACACCTGGGCCGTAGTACTCCAGGATCCGACTAGTGCCACCCTTCGGGGGATGTCAGATAGGTTTTACTATGATGAGAAAAGACTTACTCGAACGGTCAGCCGGCCAGCGAGGTGAAGAATCAGATCCTTGGGTGTGGCCCATCCGCTCAATTTTCCGGTTAAACGTATTCCTGTTCATCGGCGTCAAGTTTCATGTCAAAAAGATAATGGATAGCTCTTTACCAACAACTTGAGGAGCCTTAAGCTCCCATGGAGTTCCTGTCATTGCGTCCACTGCGTCGGCTCCGCCAACACCAATTGCGAGCATTCCGAGGCCACCAGCGTTAGGTGTATGCGAATCTAAATTAATTTAGTAAACATCTCAGATCAGCATGGAGTGTAGTCGTACCAGTTCCAAGCCTATGTCAAAGTATCTTCCTCAATCAAGGCAAAATAGGACAGTCAAATCTGAAGGCCACCTACATAAGCATTCCGGGAGCAGCATAATTCTCAAGAACAATCTGGTGTATGATGCCAGAGCCAGGTCTCCAGAATTCAATCCCGTACTTCCGTGCTGCACTTTCGAGAAAGTCAAACACCTCTTGATTCGAGACGATAGAACGCTATTCCCCCTTCTGTGAGCTTCATGTCGTGCGATGCGCAGGCTAAGATTATACCTTCAGGTCCGCCTCAGCTCCATCCACCGCTTGGATAAGGTGGTCACAATGAATGCTGGCTGGGACAGCACTTTTTGAAAGACCCGCACTCATAAATTGCAATCTATATGGAGTTATATACATAAGTGACGACAGTCATAGCGATCGTAGCAGCTTACAGTGCCATTCTACAGAAATCACCGAAGTTAGTGAGCACAGATTAGGATTACGCGACATGATACTCACTGTGCGGAAGCATCCTGCATTGCTACGCGTTCGGGACTCAGCTGCAGATACGTTTCGCCCCGAACTTTGCCTCCATTTGCTAAGCTCTTCTCCGGATCGTGCAGGTGACTGTACAGGATCTTCTCGGCTAGAGTCAGAGGGCGATCGTTCAGCAGCTTGCGAACATGCGTGAGTTTCTGAATGAGTTGTGGATATGGCGGAGTGATTGACGAGCAGTCTTTCTCCGGTGCTGCTGCATGGGTAGCCAGAGACCTCCGAAAGCAGTTCCTCGCCGCACTGTTACGAAGTACCACGTTGGTAGCCATCTCCGCGACGCGCAACACTGCTCAGTGTCGAGAACAGAGGTAGAAAGCGAGATTTTCTAGTCAAAGAACATGGTCCTGCAACCCAAAATCTTGCATAACATTCGGCCGAAACGCAGGAAATTAACTTCACGTGGCAAGCATGTTATAACGGCTTATAACGGCCCATCCAATCAAAGTCGCTATGTTTCCCACTGCGTTATAATTTTCCTCCGTTTAGTTTTCTTGACATGCTGAGCATGGACTGGACATGGTTGCTGCATGGAAAGCGTGTTATCGTGGTTCTAGTAATCAAGTACCAGCAATTGGCGGTGTCGCGGCGTCTCAATGGATGCACGGAAAATCCCGAAAGTCTTCGAACTCAGATAACCCAGCGAGCTCCGACACCTTCACTGCCGCACTCGCTTGCCGCTCGCGGTCTCGCTGTGCCACTGCGCCTGCAGAGTACTGTTCGGGATTGTCTACTTCACAGCGGTTGCCGGTGCCAGCCACACATCTGAGAAGCCTTCGGATCGACTGGAGAAGCAACAGCACCACTCATGGCGAATGCCCACCTCCCGACGCGGTACTCAACTTCGAGCGCGGTAGGCGCGTCGCTGAACGCAGCCGGGCCCGTCCTAGCTCCAGGCGTTCCAGGGCAGGATGCAAGGGAGATACTCTACGAAGGATGGGTGCTGAAGAAGCGGCGAAAGCGAATGCAAGGTGCTATTTCCATTAGCTTTAAAGCCTCTGCACAGAGGAATCTGCTCGATTGAGATCTACGCAGATCTATTCCTGTCGTCGTGACTGACGCGGATGATGTCTCCTAGGTTTTGCGCGTCGATACTTCACGCTTTACTCCTCTGGCGTCCTCGCGTACTCGTTTGAGCCTGGCCAACCTACGCGCGATTCCCTTGTTGTCACTCAGGCCGCGATATCCACCGCGCTTGGACGCAAAGACATTCATGTCGACTCCAGCACCGCGACATTTCATATACGATGTTTGAGCACGGATGATTTCAATGCTTGGATGGGTGCACTGAGGCAAGTAAATACCACGCTTCACATATGCCCAATTCACGAGACTGTACCCTAGGAAATTTATCATACCGGAAGGTGGACGTAAGTCAGCGGCGAGCATACGAGGGACATTGCGCGCCGCCGGCCAGGTTAATAAGTCAGGAGTATTGGCCGAAGAAATGGGCAGCGTGAGTACTCCTAGCTGTGTATTGGTTGTCTTGAGCTCACCGACAGCTGCCATAGACAATCACTGAGCTAGAGGAGGCGATTGTAGCCCTGCAGGTTGAAGAACCCCCGAAGCGACAGCGCAGCAAATCTCGAAGTAAACCGGACAAGGAGAAGCCACACAAGGAGCCAGTTTTCGGTCTTTTTAAGAAATGTGCGTATTCAGCCCTAACCCGCAACATGGTACTAAACGAATGCGTGCGGGCAGCCTCATCTTACCACGGCGAAATCGAACGGGGCCGAGATACTAAATCAGACCACCGCTCGTCGACCGGATCCCGAATGACACTGTCCGCATCGCAACAACGGGTTCAAGCGGCGTTGACGGCCCTTAAGGCGCAACACGCGGCCCTCTTGAAGTCGCTCCAAGCACTGCATGTTGAAAGCAACCTGTCCACAACGCACAACTCCCCACTTCCCTCCACCGCCGAAGAGGACGAATACGAGCACCGCCGCGAGCACAGCAGCCGCAGCTCAATCACGCGCCTGTCCCGGAATCTCGGGCGCATACCGCCTGAGACGCGCTCATCGCTTGCCAGTGCGATCAGCGATGGGACATTGAATGAGTGGTTCGACGCGCCAGATGGAGAGGAGGAGGGGGCGGAGGAATTTGTGATGGACGCTTCCCCCGAGGACGAGCAGGACGGCACCAGTCGGATCACGCGCACAGAGAGTCCGAGCAGCAGCCAGGACCAGGAATTCGATACGAGTGCGGATACGGACTCGGAAGATGAGGAGGCAGCGTTACAAACGACGCTTTCCTTAGACACCGGCTTGGCTGACTCCAATGAGCCCGCGGGCGAGGTTGCACGGCGGACGCAGCTTCCTGCTGGTCCGACCAGCGACGAAGGAAGTTTATTCGCAGTTCTCAAGAAGAACGTTGGCAAGGTATGCAACGCGATCAGCGGGGGAGTTGTGTACTGATATCTATACAGGACCTTTCCACGATCGCTTTCCCCGTAACCTTCAATGAGCCGCTCACACTCCTTCAGCGAGCGGCAGAAGAGGTTGAATACTACGAGGTCTTGCGTGAGGCAGTCACTGCCGCTGACCCCATTGAGCGATTATGTTTCGTAGCTGCGTTTGCCGTGTCTGGTTACGCGCATACGCGCCACCGCTCGAGTAGAAAAGGCTTGTCAGTACCTGGCCTTCGTGTGCAAAAGCTGGGGCTGAATTCTCTATTCGCAGTAATCCTATGCTTGCGGAAACATTTGAGGACTCGCGTATGAAGTTCCTGGCCGAGAAAGTAGTCCATAATCCTGTCGTGATGGCATACCACGCCGAGGGCCCAGGATGGGAACTCAACGCTACGTCGTCTGGGAAAACCAAGTTCTGGGGTGCGTGTTCTCCGTTCAGGGGCCTGCACTATCCCGTCGGCTGACCCTGCGTGCCTCGGAAGGGAAGAGCCTGGAAATCATTCCGCTCGGCGTCACACGACTGACCATCGGGAACGATGTTTTTGAATGGTGAGAATGCATCCTGCCCCGCCCCTTACTCCCGGCACTTAAACGCCGTCAAACAGGAGAAAGCCGTCGTCTTTTATGCGCAACCTCATGGTAGGTACGAAATATTTGGAACACTGCGGCAAGATGGTTATCGACAATACCACAACGGGCGCGTCTTGTGTCCTGGAATTCAAGCAAAGTGGATACTGGGGCGCGTCCAACATCGTGTCGGGCCATGTCCTCTCTCCCTCTGGCCAGACGATATCGCAGCTCGAGGGCAAATGGGACGATCAAATGGCCCAGGTCCTTGACTCGTCATACCTCAAAGTCCTGTGGCGGATGCGGCCCTTCCCACCCAACTCGGAGATGTTCTACGGTTGGACGTCGTACGGCCTGACACTGAACGAAATCACGCCTGATATGCAAGGGAAGCTGCCCCCCACGGACTCGCGGTATCGGCCCGACGTTCGCGCGCTCGAGGAAGGCGATCTTGACACGGCCGAGGCGGAGAAGACGCGCGTCGAGGAGTTGCAGAGAGAGCGCCGGCGAGCGGGTCGCGACCGCGCGCCAATGTGGTTCAAGCAGGTGGGGGATGAGTGGATTTATAAGGGCGGCTACTGGGAGCAGCGGGCCAAAGGATGGAAAGATGTTCAGATTGAGCCTCTCTGGTGAACAGGCAATACCGTTTGTTTATGGTGCATTATAATATTATTCGTATACATTGTATATAAGCTATAAGCTAGTAATTCCTGTTGACCGCTGTATCTATTTCAGACGACATTCAAGATATCGCCCACCTATCCTCTTCATATATCAATCCGCCCTCCGGGGCCCCCAAACCCTGATGTATGCTATCTCGAACTTAGCACTATGTTTTCTACCATGTGCCGACGGGCATTTCGGCGGCGCGCGTGACGGATCAAATGATACCAAGGCCTGCTTCTCAACTTCCTGACTGCCAGTCAATGTACATAGGACCTTGTATAGATGGCTGCGGACGTTAAGCGTCCGTATCTTTCTCTTTTACCCACTGTTGCTGCGGCACTGCCAGTCTGTAGGTCGTCCCTCGTTTCGCTTCAATGAAGCCCATCCATTCCTTTAGCTGCTTGCTGGCTTTGTTGCCGCTCGTCGCGTCTCAATGTGCGTAAATCAAATGTATGGTCCGTTTGTCGCGGTACTGATTAAACGAGGGCATGACAGTAAACTCGCCAGAGTGGTCTGCGGCATATGTCAAGGTGAGGGTCTCGTGTCAGGCGTGTTCGACGCGTCGCCAGTTTTCGCTGAACGTCGCGTTTGCTAGGCCAAAGCTGCTGTCGCGAAACTGGATTTGAATGATAAGGCTAGCCTTGCAACGGGCGTCGGGTTCTTTTTTGGTGCGCAAGATTCACAGTAAACATGTAGGCTGACGGGCAATGTTCTGACACAACGTCGTATATAGGAAACTGTACAGGCAGTACGCCTGCTATCCCCAAGATCAATTTCCCGGGGTTGTGTCTCGAAGGTGGGCAGTCATTTTTTTGGGACAATGATTGCCCCGCTAAATTTCTTCGACTCGACAGACAGCGCTACAGGTGTACGCAATGTAGATCTCAACTCTGTATTTCCAGCGTAAGCATCTTTGGTATCCCGTTCCAACACGTCTAATAACGCGCTACTACAGCGGTATAAATGCGGCCGCAACGTAAGGCACTCGATTTCTTCAAATTCGCGTTGCTCAGCAGAGCCCGTTTTGTAGTTGGAATCGTTCTATGATCCGTGCCCGTGGTGAGGCTATGGGTGCTGAATTCCGTGGCAAGGGCATCAATGTCCAGCTTGGGCCTGACATGAATTTGATGCGCACCCCGCAGGGTGGACGAAACTGGGAAGGGTCAGTCACTTCTATTCCTTCAGATCATAAGGTTATGCGACTGTCGTCCTCAAACAACTTTTGTAGCTTTGGCGGCGATTCATATCTTCAGGGTGAGGCTGCATACGAAACAATCATGGGTATACAGTCGCAGGGCGTCCAGGCTGTCGCAAAACACTACATTGATTAGTGCGTACACTCTGCTTCGAAAATTTATTCTGACTGAGCCTCGGGTTCGTAGTGAGCAGGAGCATTCGCGCATGCAAGAATCGTCGAATGTTGATGATCGGTATGTACATTTTATCGCAATATCCTGCCTGTAATATTTTACTGACTTTTGTTACACAAAGCACGGTAAGCAGTTCCGTCTCACTCTCAAATTGCCCGCCTAAGACGTTCTTCGAAAGCAACACGAAGTCTACCTTCATCCTGTACGTCTCCATGTGACGATATCATTGGGACATGCATTTATTAGCACCCATCCCTGCTATAGTTCCTTCGTAGCCTTCAAGCCAATGTCGCAGCTATCATGTGCTCATATAGTTCGTCCCTCCGTACTTCTGCAAAAATTTATTGATCCAACCTTCAATTTTTGAACAGATCAAATCAACGGGTCTTACGGTAAGACTGCGTCAAGCATATGTACATGCGCATGCTATACCGAGGGCTGATTGTTTGCTGCAGCATGCGAGAACGACAAAACGCTGAACGGCCTCCTGAAGACTGAGCTCGGATTCCAAGGATGTAAGCGCCGTCTTCAGATGCCACACTGCTATTAGCGACTCATGTGCATTTGCTTGGAAAGACGTCATGTCCGACTGGGTAGCTACACACTCGTACGCCGCGTTCCGTACTTCTAGACCTGCGGCTAGTGACTAACCATGGAAGGCTACATATCTCAATACAGGACGGACTCTGCTAACAAAGGGCTCGACGTGAGATGATTCAATTCTGTCGTCCACCGAAATTTGGTCTGGAACGCTTCCCCTTTGTAGATGACGATGCCTGGCGATATCTTCCCTGGGTCTCTTATAAGGTATGTACGTTATGGTGCTAACCGCGAATATCATCTTGGCTGATTGCGGGTTCTTAGCTATTTCGGAGAGTCGCTTGTAATTGCTGTTACGCTTGGTACTGTGAACCAATCTCGCGTCGATGTAAGTGTTATCACGTCTCGCAGAACCAGTACAAACTCAAAAGATCTACAGGATATGGCAACGCGCATCCTTGCAGGATGGTAGGTCTCGACGCTCGAATTTTCGGAGTAGGCACTAATATCGCACGCGACAGGTATTTGTTAGGCCAAGGTGCACCATCTTAAGACGATCCTGCCATTGATTCTCTCGGTTCCTTCTAACATATATGCCCCCACCAGACTCAGGCTTTCCCGCTGTCAACTTCGATTCCATGGACGCCAACAGCCCTGTCAACCAGCACGTCAACGTTCAGGATGATCACAAAGTGTAAGTGCATATGCTCCTGTGTGTTGCCCGATGTTAACGTTGAAGCCGTTGGATAGCATCATCCGCGAGATGGGTGCGGCATCTACTGTCTTGCTTAAGAACAAAGGGAATGTCCTCCCATTGCACAAGCCGCGGTCTATCGCCGTCGTCGGTACGTCGCCTATGCATGGTCAATACTTCTAGGATATTCTAACTTCGGGGACAGGCAATGGCGCGGGGCCCAACCCGAATGGGCCTAATAGTTGCGTCGACCGCAGTTGCGATTCTGGCGTTCTTGCTATAGGCTGGGGAAGCGGGTGAGTCTTCCAGTCATGAGCAGAACAAGTCCCTTTCATAAACTGTTTGGTTTACTTCAGCACAGCGAACTTTCCGTATCTGATCACGGTATGAGCTCTGGTAAGCTATGTATGCCATGCTGATTGGGATTTAGCCGCTGGACGCCATCACCAATCGGTCTCGGGAGGATGGTACAGTCGTAAACTCCTCACTGAGTGACACCGACCTCGATGCAGCCGCTACTACGGCTGCTGGCAAGGACGTCGCATTCGTCTTTCTGACGGCTGACAGTGGTGAGTCAATGTCTTATATTTTGCGCGCTGGATGTAAACTCATTATTTACACTTTTGTGCCGAAGGAGAAGGGCAGTACACTGTCGAAGGCAACGCTGGCGATAGGAACGACCTCTTCGCATGGCACAGTGGTGTTAGTACTTTCTGTACCCAACGTCTCTTGAAAGGTGGTACTGACCGGAGAGATTTGAAGGATGCATTGGTGAATAAGGTCGCGAGCGTGAATAACAACACTATTGTTGTGGTGAACTCCGTCGGCCCTATCGTTGTTGAAGCTTGGATAGATCACCCCAATGGTATCCACACTTCTCTAGCTGACGGTACATTGCTGACTTGAATTTCGTGTAGTTACTGGTCTCGTATGGAGCGGCCTGCCTGGACAAGAAGCAGGTATGCAGGAGCTGGTGCACGCCCCCAAGAAGAATTTAACTGATCATGCGCGGCAATCACTCTAGGAAACGCGCTCGTTGATGTGCTCTACGGCGCCTACAACCCTAGCGGAAAACTGCCCTACACCATTGGTAAAAATGAGTCCGACTACGCCGCTAAGGTCGACACCACATTCTCCCTTGGCATCGTGCAAATTGATTATTCGGAAGGCCTCTTCATCGATTATAAGCATTTCGATGCCGCCAACATTTCCCCGCGCTATGAGTTCGGCTTCGGGCTGTCGTATACTACTTTCGATTACTCTGGACTGCATATATCGGGCTCTGTACCAACATCTCCACCGCCGACGGGTCCCGGCTCATCGCTGGGCGCCTCGTGAGTCTACCTTCATCGCAGCGCGGATATGCTAATCAGGGTGAAATATCAGCCTGCATGCCACTGCCCTCACCGTCACCTTCACACTGAGGAATAACGGCACAGTGGCCGGAGCTGAGGTACGTCGATACCCGTCTCTATACACGCATTTGAGTCTGACTTGCGTCTACAGGTTCCACAGCTGTACCTGTCCCCACCGCCATCGGCCAACTCTCCTCCGTATCTGCTCAAAGGGTTTGACAGCGTGTACTTGGCCCCGGGAGCGTCGACGGTCGTCACCTTCAACCTCTCGAGGTACGACCTATCTGTATGGGATGTGACGAGCCAGGCGTGGCAGGTGCCGAGTGGGAAGACGGGGGTGACCGTGGGTGCGAGCAGTCGAGACCGCCGCCTCACTGGAAGTATCACAGCATGAGTGCGTAGGTGACCCCCCTTTTCCTCCGCGGACCTTGTCAGTAATTCTCTCGGACTTCGTTTGCCAAATAATGTGCGCCCAGTGTACTGTTTCCTGTCGTTTCCTGACTATTCAATCTTTCTATCCTTTTCGTGCGCTGCGATTTTTTCGAACTTGAAAATGACGTCGGAGTTGGAAAGCGGGCGCGGATGTAAGTATCTTGTGGACCCACTGCAGCCTACGTGCGCCCACAACTTCCCATGCTTGTTCTGTTTCTGGGACAAACGATCGTTGTGGTTGCTCCAGTCACCAATGGGCGCGCTCTTGTTCAAGCTATACGGCATGTAAGTGACTCGCCAAGGCTGTCTGCCTTGCAAAGAGATGAAGGGGAACGCCGCGAGGGCAGCGCCGATTGCTCGGTGAGTGTTGGGTCAAAATCGGTCGTCTGTCGACAAACTCACCCTAGAGACCTTGTTCTCAGAGGCAGTGGTTAAGACTACAGGACTGTCATTAAACGTTGACACCGTACTTTGTGGGTGCTTCTGTGTCTTTTCACGATTGCTGTGAATCTCATAATGTGATTTGTTCAGAGTACAGACCTTGAAGGACGACACACCATTCTTCGGGCAGTAGAAATTTTTTTGGCATGGAACGATGACGGCATTTCATTGCTTTCAAGACCTGACAGGATTTACGGGCATCCGTGTCTAGTATATTGTGATCCACAATTGCCTGGATTACAACTTGAAGGCGGTACGCATACGTTACCTGCTCCTCACATGGTCTACATTGGCATAAATTAACTATAGTCTCGATTTCCTTAGGCAAGGTCCTCGGAGCGGGCTGTCCTACACCTGCCCCTGCGGGTAACATCCTGTGGCCTCATGGGCCGCCACGCCTCACGAGTCGATGCCCGTCTCGACGTGACCGACGCGTACGCCATACGATATATCGGGATTGGCACAGGAATCTGGTGCTTTGACCCTCTGCTCGTCGTATATGACAGCGTCGGCGAGGTGGTCGTCCCCGTACGCCAGCAGTGACCGCTGGGTACGACACCCCTTCTCCCCCGACCCGTTCCAATTTTTTTGACGACAACGCGACGGCTATGGACCATCTAAAGCTTTCTTCGCTCTTCTGGGACATTTTGTTCCTTATCTGTCAATCGTTGGACTGCCGTGTTGTGAATGGACATTTACCATAGTATACGTTCTCGTTCCTTTCCTATTTCCTTATTTGGACTTAGCCCCTAAGTGAACTTCCTTCGGACGTTTATTCGGATCTCGGAACTTCATGGACTTTTCGACGCGTCGCGTCTCTTTTCTTTTCCTCAGTCGTTCACTTATATTCACGAC
>KN832555.1:884836-917452 GCA_000827205.1 Plicaturopsis crispa FD-325 SS-3
GGCTCTATCAACTTAGAGTATGTGCCAACAAATGACATGGTCGCGGATGGCATGACCAAGGGGCTCACTGGACAAAAGCACACGCGCTTTTTGGAGATGTTGGGAATGAAACTTCGCCCAAGTGGGAGTGTTGTGAATGGACATTTACCATAGTATACGTTCTCGTTCCTTTCCTATTTCCTTATTTGGACTTAGCCCCTAAGTGAACTTCCTTCGGACGTTTATTCGGATCTCGGAACTTCATGGACTTTTCGACGCGTCGCGTCTCTTTTCTTTTCCTCAGTCGTTCACTTATATTCACGACGACTGAGGTATGTTCCATTGCTATTACACTAAAGCTACTTAATACTTACTGTACCTATAGTTTGCTATCTTGCATCTAGGTACATAATATAGTCGTTCACTTATATTCACGACGACTGAGTTTGCTATCTTGCATCTAGCGGCACTTGCGCGTCCCTCAAGGTCCCATTCGGTTCTTTATGCCGCTCTCTTGCAAAGTTGGCATTGACATGTCGGGCATTGAGAGAACCCGCAGAATATTGGTTGTATTTTAATATTTCTGGTCTGTTGCCGATCCTCCAGTTTCTAAATGCGCCCGATATTTCTCATGTGAGCAATGTGATTTCATATCCTATTCTTTGTGACTGATGTATCATGTTGTATAAAGCTCGTGCCACAGGGCTCACAAGAACGATTTCGCGCGAAGGCTAGTAGAGTGCGGCGCATCACCTGGAGAGAGGAGCGAGACGCACTGAGCCTGGCATCCCCTCGACTCCTATGGATCAGCAGGCAGGGTGCCGAAGGGGGCGGGGACTTCCTCCCGCTCGCCGAGTCATTTCGTGCCCGCTGTTCCACGAGTCTGGGATTGTCTGGAATCGCACAGTGGTTTCCCGCATCGTTGTCGCGCCTCGACCTCGTACTCAAGTTCGAGCCGGGATGTGACTTAGACGAGAGCCTCACGGCGGCATGCAAGCGTGTGCAGGAGCACTGCGTCGCCCTGCAGAAATTCTCGTTATGGATGGATGTTACACTTCTGCGGACACGATGCGACACCATCTGTGCTCTCGCGGGAGTACTCCGATGTCGCACTCTTCGCGATGTCTCAATACCTCTTGGCCTTTTCACGGACTCCATCTCCGCCACGCTAGGAGACTTGCCGAATCTACACACGCTGCGGCTCAAAGCCCGCACGCGGAGGTTGGAATCCCGCCCCTCATTCTCCCTCCTCGGCGCCAATCTCGAACATAAACCGGGGCAATATCCCGCCCTACGTCGCTTGCGCGTACGCGGGAGCCTGGAGGAGGCTACAAAGGTCGTGCGGCACCTCGCTGCGCCAGACCTCCAGCAAATCTGGGTCGATGTAGCGTCGTTGAGCTACAAGGACGAGATACACGACTTCACGTGCACTGTGGCCGAGCGCTGCCCCAGCCTCCGGGACTTTAGTGTCAATGTCGCCTCGCTCCACCCCGCCGAGACGCCGGCATGGGTCAATCTGGAGGCACTGCTCGCTTTTGCCCATTTACAGTTCCTCGCGATCGGCCATCCTCTCCCGCTGCCGCTCACCGAGCGCATGCAGCGGGATTGGCCGCGCATGGATGCATCGGTCAATCTCTTCTCGATGAGCCGTAAATCAGGAGAGTCGTGGGTTTTGGAGATCGTCGAGCGAGACGGCGCGTCGGCGAGTGTCCCACTGGCATCCAACGAGCCGCTGCGAGCAACGGGGCCGGGAGCCTGAGTTCGATGTTTTGTCAAGCATATTTTCTATCTTGGACTTGGACTGTGGACTCATACCGCATACGTTGTGTTGATTCCTTCGCTTTCTTGCTTTCGTGGACATTTCAGCATTTGTTCGACCTTTCCTGCATTTGTTCGTCATTTACTAGCGTGGTAGTGGAACAAGTATACCGTGTATTGTCGCGTCATCTCTATTGCGTCTCCATTCAAATTAAGAAATTGCGCTCGACGGCATGAGCGCACGTCATCACCAAGGCAAGTACATTGCCTGCCAGTGAAACTGCGGCTACAGTGTACAGAGGCATGAGGAGAGGAACGTTAGGACTGGATTGGTAGAAACCGGCGACTGTCGAGGGTTGAGAGGATTTGCTTAGATGCCGAAAATGTCTGTCGCAGTAAAACGCTCGAGCGAGGGCATAGTGTTGCAACAGGTTACGACGATCACGACTCGAAGAAATCGGAGATTGAGTATGATCACTGGTAGGCAGCATAGGTGCGGCTGCCTTTCTCGGAGGCTACGCCAATTTCACCGTGGTAGTGAATCAGATACCGTGTATCGTCGCGAGAATTTGTGACTAGGTGACGCAGTCCGTTGAGTCCATATAGCAAGACCCGAGTGGTCAGTCTCACAGCTTCGCGGCTGACCAGTGAGCATGTTGACGCAGCATGGGCATGACGACAGACGCACGCCGATAGATGACAGCTACCAAGCACCGCGATAGGTGCACGATGAGCCGTTCTGCGTTTCCTCGGAGCTCGATTTCGACGCGTCTTGCACCGATACGCCTCAGTGGGTGCACGCAGTCAGACTCATCTCCCCAAGATCTGATTGTCGAATTTCCATTTGGGCAGAAGATGTCTATCTGTTGAATAGATACTTGAGTGCATTATGAATCCAGGAGACGCCACCTTGTAAGCACATATTGTTCAGCACAAGGCGCTGACATTGGAAGTGCACACGGCCGCCGACATTTTCCTTGTGGGCCAAAACATCTGAAATTCACTCGTCTGTGCTCTGTATTCCCAGAGTTTCTACGATAAGGATGTGAGAGAGCAGCAGAGCGTGTAAAAGCGCGACGGACAAGAGTCGGGGAAAGAGAAAAAGACTTGGAATCTGGATTGGGGTAAATAAACCGAAAGTTCCCACGGATGCCGGAGCTGTCGGCCCTTGTCGGCCCACGCAAGAGTCTTAGCAATAATCTCATCCATCGCCGCATCGCACTCCTTATTCCCTAACCTCCACCACCATTGCCCTTTCCCGTCTTTCATCCATCCTACGCACCATGTCCGCTCCTACGTGCGTCTAGTTCGTTTTTGTTCAGCGAGAAAGCATCACAACTGACTTGATCTTAGTGGTGACATCGGCCTCATTGGCTTGGCCGTCATGGTTCGCATCCTCACAGATCGACCCGCTGAACGTCTCTCAAAGTTTTCTGCTTAGGGTCAAAATCTGATCCTCAACATGAACGACAAGGGCTTCACCGTTGTCGCGTACAACCGGACAACTAGCAAAGTTGACCACTTCCTTGCGAACGAGGCCAAGGGTAAGTTATCTCGCGAGATTTACCGTTCATAATGTATTGAATTGCATTTTACAGGCACAAAGATCCAGGGGGCGCACTCCATTGAGGAGCTTGTTGCTAAGCTCAAGAAGCCCCGCAAAATCATCCTCCTTGTAAAGGCTGGACCCGCCGTCGACAGCTTCATCTCGCAGCTTGAGCCTTTCCTTGAGAAGGGTGACATTGTCATTGACGGTGGTAACTCCCACTTCCCTGATTCTATCCGTCGCACCAAGGAGCTCGAGGCAAAGGGCTTCCTTTTCGTTGGCTCCGGTGTCTCTGGTGGTGAGGAGGGTGCCCGTTACGGTCCTTCCCTCATGCCCGGTGGATCCACCGCGGCATGGCCCGCTATCAAGGAAATCTTCCAGGCCACTGCCGCACAGGCGTACGGCGAGCCCTGCTGTGACTGGGTCGGTGAGACCGGCTCCGGTCACTACGTCAAAATGGTCCACAACGGTGCGTCTGAGCCTGCATGCGCTGTTTTTTGCAGCCGTCAGCTCATGCATACAAATAAGGTATCGAGTACGGTGACATGCAGCTAATTGCTGAGGCATACGACATCCTCAAGCGCGGCCTCGGATTGAACGAGGAGGAGATCGCGAACATCTTCTTGACATGGAACAAGGGTGTTCTCGACTCGTTCTTGATCGACATCACCGCCAACATCCTCAAGTTCAAGGATGACGATGGCGAGCCCGTCGTGACCAAGATCCTCGACAAAGCCGGCCAAAAGGGTACTGGAAAATGGACCGCTATCGCCGCTCTGGACGCCGGAACCGCCGGTCCGTAATGTCCCATGCTCAGTCAGACGTGCCGCTGATCTCTCGTGTGGATTTTAGTCACTCTCATTGGTGAGGCCGTGTTCGCACGTTGCTTGTCCGCTATCAAGGACGAGCGTATCCGCGCCAGCAAAGTCATCGCGGGTCCCCAAAAGGAGGTGTTCCGCGGTGACAAGCAGCAGTTCATCGACGATCTCGAGCAGGCGCTCTACGCCTCGAAGATCATCTCCTACACCCAGGGCTTCATGCTCATGAGGGAGACGGCCAAGGAGCTCAACTGGAACTTGAACTACGCCGGCATCGCCAGCATGTGGCGAGGCGGATGCATCATCAAGGCAAGTGACGCCGCCCCAATGAAATGAAATGTTGATTAAACGTGGCGTACAGAGTGTCTTCCTCAGTGACATCACCTCGGCGTACAACAAGAACCCCAAGCTCGAGTCGCTGCTGTTCGATGACTTCTTCAACAAGGGTGCGTCACAACTTACTCCGCGCACGCAGCGCTCTTTCTGACGCGTGCAACGTCTGTAGCCCTCCACAAGGCGCAGCCCGGCTGGCGGCGCGTCATTGCGCAGGCCGTTCTCTGGGGTATCCCCACCCCGGCCTTCAGCACCGCGCTCGCCTTCTTCGACGGGTACAGGAGCGAGATCGTCCCTGCCAACCTCCTCCAGGCCCAGCGTGACTACTTCGGCGCGCACACCTTCCGGGTGCTCCCCGGCAAGGAGAACGAGAAGTTCAAGGCTGGCGAGGACATCCGTACGTCTCATCCTCTACATGTTCATCCGCAACGACTGATGGACTGGGTGTATAGACGTCAACTGGACTGGCCGCGGTGGCAACGTCTCGGCGTCTACCTACGCTGCTTAGGGCGGAACAATTGTATTGAAAGGAAGGACGGAAGGACGGAAGGAAGGAAGAATACAAGAATGTGTATGTACAACAGAGGTACAACAAATTCGTTTATGTGTCCTTAGATTTTATAACTCTTTTCCCGACCATCTGTCGTAACACTCATGTTGTACGAAGCGCCTTGTACCTAGACTTTGTACGCAAATGTCATGAGTTGCGCAATCAGTTAGCTGGTAGATTTTCATTCCCTCGATGTGCAGGTGCAGGGCTTCACGCCCTCGAATCCACTGGATTCGAGGGCGTGATATCGGGACTGCCTAAAGAGGAAGTCAAGTATCTTCAAATCTTCGCGTCGTTTTCGCCTCTTGATCTCGTTCAATGTGCGGCATTTTCTTCTGTGCCCGACATCATAGCGATGCCGCGACCAGTTTCGACGATCTAGCGGCAAAGCTGCGCACCGCCAATACTGCCCGTGGTCTGTCGATTCCTCGATGAAGGGAGCCACTACTAAATAACCGATGCGTTCTTCTCTACGCAGGCCCCGATGCGCAGCGAACGCATCGGATAGCAATATCGGGCGAAAACGTACTGGAAAGTGCGGGGACGAGCGACGGCCCTCCTCTCTCCCTCGAGTTTTTTGCCTCTGAGCTCAAGTTGAGGGGTGACGCGCCCGTGGTGCAGCCCCATACGCAGGACGGCAATGTTTTGTGCTTCAACGGAGAAGTAGGTGCCGTTCATAAATGAAATGAAAACCGTGTTCACTTATTCTTTGCCTGTACTATATCTGGGATAGATTTTTGAAGGGCTAGACGTAGGTACTGGGGGCACGACGGACTGCAAGCATGATTCTGAATATGCTCCAGATCTCCGCCCATGAGAACGATGGGGTAAAGCTCTTTCAGCCGATGACCGCTCTTCAAAGACCGGAGGAAGAACTACCGACACTTCTGAGTAGCATTGAGGGCCCGTGAGTCTGTCAATTCATCGAAAGATCCGTCTCTGACTCCCATTTTTCTAGATACGCGTTTGTGTATTTTCATGTTCGTATGCGCTCGTAAGCGTACTGCTTTGAATGCTCATTACCAGAGTTAGGGAACTACCCAAAGGCTCTACTTCGGTCGTGATCCCCTCGGTCGGAGATCGCTCTTGATCCATAAGCCGAGTGTATCCAACCCATACTTGCTGCTGTTTTCTGTGTCTGCCGGTATTGAGGACGGTTATGACGTGGAAGAGCTACCGACTCAAGGCATATTTTCGTTGGACGTCCGTAAACTTGTCACAGTCACAGATGTGTGTATCATCGACGTCTTGAAGCCGTAACGTCTTAACTTTGTCTTGTAGGTCACTGCAGAGTTTGAACAATGCGTGAATATTTTGCCACATTTGACTCACGATCCATCTCTAGTTGCGACCTCATCTACCGTGCGTAATTTTTGAGACTTGCGTCATATCTCGAGCTGAGCATTTTCTAGATCACCCTCAGCAAGGTCAACACAACAATACCGCCTCTTGATTATCCCCAACTACAGTCCCTGGACTCCATCCCGCCGTACCTATCGTGCGCCGTGGACGATCTCATATATCACCTGGATAGAAGCGTGATGCTCCGTGTCCAGAATATACCACAATCGCCGTATGTTTCCGCATCTGAGAGCATTCCTACTATATTCTCATGACCGTTTAGAGAGACTCTGGGACGATCTCGCGTAGCGGTCCTCTTCAGCGGGGGCATCGACTCCACCATCATCACATATCTCGCCCATCGGTGCGCCCTTCAATGCTCGTCGTTCTCTTCCCCTTCGCCTGATGGTTGAAATACCACGCAGACACCTACCTGTAGACGAGCCCATCGATTTGCTCAATGTTGCATTCGAGAACCCGCGGAAGATCTCTCTTCAGTCCGAGGGCAACCTCGGGGGGCTATCCAAAAAGGCCAAAAATGCAAAAAAGCGCCAAAGTGCGGCGAACAAGAAGGTCGATCAGTCTTGGTTGGTCCCAGATCGCGTCACGGGCCTCAAGGAAGTGGAGGAGCTGAGGCGGTTGTGCCCAGGCCGAATATGGAATTTCGTGAGCACCTAGTGGGCGAAGCGCAAGGAGTGGTTAGTTCTGACGGCTATTTTAGGTGGAAGTGAACGTTCCGTACAAGGTGGGTATGCCATGAGTTCACGCTCGTCAACATCACCGTTTATGTGGGTAACAGGAATCGCAAAATGCACGACCGACAGTAGAAGCCCTGATGTTTCCAAGTCGCACTGTCATGGATCTCGTACGCTTCGCCGTTCCCTGCGTAGAATGGAAATTGACATTTTCCCCCGTAGAGTCTTGCCATGGCCTTGTATTTCGCATCGCGGGGCGAAGGAAGAGTGCAGGACAGCCCTGACGCACCTTATTATGACTACACGAGTCATGCTCGGGTGCTTCTGAACGGCTTAGGATCAGACGAGCTACTAGGAGGCTATGGACGCCATCGAACGGCGTTCCAGAGCGGCGGATGGCAAGCTGTCATCGAGGAGGTGAGCATCTCAAGTTCGAGCGACTAAATCTTATTGTATCTCTAACATTCCTCCTACAGCTGCAACTCGAAATTGACCGTATACCGACTCGCAATCTGGGGAGAGATGACCGCGTCATCGCATCGCACGGGAAGGAGACGCGGCATCCTTTCCTCTCCCTGTCGGTCGTTTCCTTTCTCGCGCAGCTTCCGGTACACTACAAAATGGACCCTCGTTTGGATATCGGGCTGGGGGATAAGATGCTCCTGCGGCTGGCGGCAAGGAAGTTGGGCCTTGAAGAGGCGAGTGAGCGGAAGAAGAAGGCCATGCAGTTTGGTAGTCATTCGGCGAGGATGGAAACTGGCCAGGGGGATAGGAAAGGCGATGTGTTGTTACAATGAAAGCGGTGCACGCATAGGCATAATTTATTGCGTGTTATGGGGCGTTTCAAGGAGCAGACAGGCCACTAGGCAGATCGACGAGCGCATTGATTTGCAGCAACTTGAAGTTATTCTGTCCAAGTGCTTCAGAGTCCGCGAACCTTCTGCCGAAAGTGGCCGAGAATTTCTGCCGCCTCCCCGCGCGTCGACGTCTTCCTCTCGCGCGCTCAAATTGTTTCGACAGACACTCTCCTTTCTCCATTATGGCCATTCCTCAAGCTCTGTCTCGTCTCGTCGGTAAGTCGATCAGTGACGTCTGAATTGTTTCCAAGGCCAACTCCTGCTCGCATCAGTTCCGTTGGGTCTTGCTGCCGTAGCGATCCAGTCGAGCATATACGATGTTCCTGGCGGGTACCGTGCAGTCATGTTCGACAGGTTTTCTGGAGTGAAGGACAAGGTGCGCAAAGTACTTCTGCAGTCTTGAATGTTTGTTCATTTCTCGTGTTAGGCAACTGGTGAAGGCACGCATTTCCTGGTGCCCGGGCTGCAACGCGCCATTCTATATGACTGCCGTATCAAGCCTCGGGTGAGTCCTGTTGCAACCATTGACTCTCTGCAACGCTTACACGTCCTCTCAAAGAATATCTCCACCACAACTGGATCGAAAGACTTGCAAATGGTGTCCATAACTCTCCGGGTTCTTTCGAGGCCGGACCAAGAGCACCTCTCCAAAATTTACCAGAGCCTGGGTATGGACTACGACGAGAGGGTGCTGCCGTCCATTGGGAATGAGGTCCTGAAGAGCATCGTCGCGCAATTCGACGCGGCAGAGTTGATCACACAACGTGAAGTGGTGAGTTACCAGCTTCATGCCCGAGAGCGAGGGGCTAATAAATGACGCAGGTGTCTTCGAGAATACGAGCGGACTTGCTCCAGCGTGCGGGCGAATTCAACATCAAGCTGGAGGACGTGTCCATCACGCATCTTACGTTTGGAAAAGTATGTTGTTAGCTGGCAGTTCCAGTCCCCCTTACTGACGTTGCATGTGCCCCAGGAATTCACACAGGTTGGCGTCTACGCATGTTGATGGGTTAATCAGTGCTAACTTGCAGTATCTATAGGCTGTTGAGGCGAAACAGATTGCACAGCAAGGTAAGTTTTTACGTGTTTAGAGAACAAACCTTTGCTAAATAACCACTTAGATGCTGAGCGGGCGAAGTTCATCGTCGAAAAGGTGCGTGACTTGTGATGGAAAGTTTCTCTGCAATTAACACGATGACATGCAGGCTGAGCAAGAACGACAAGCAGCCGTCATCCGTGCGGAGGGAGAGGCGGAGGCTGCCGCTACGATCTCGAAGGCGCTGGAAAAGGCTGGCGAGGCATTCGTCGCGTTCCGGAAAATCGAGGCGAGCAAAGCAATCGTGCAGTCGCTTGCTAACAACCGCAACGTCACATATATTCCGAGCGGGGGAGGGAATGTGCTGCTGAACGTGCCTACGAACAATTAGGGCAGAGCGTCATCGGGAGATGCTATTGTACGTAGAGAGCATGTTGATCCATCAGTTTCAATTCTCTGCCTTTGAATGACGGGTTACACGCTACTTGCCATTCAGCGAGCGCTTCGCGCCCCAGGGCCGAGTCTTTTCGATTGAAGGATCGATTCTATCGCATCTTAAGCTTCATGTCTTCCTTGCTGTCGAAAGGTGCACTTGGTGAGAGTCTTCTTTGGATGACACTGGTGGTCTGCCTTGCTTCAATCGCTGACTTTGTTTTCGAGCAGTAATGTAGCTGCAGTCGTCCTTGGAGTCGTCCTAAAGATTACGCGTTAGCCGGGCGTGCCAGAATGTGTCTGCGCAGAGCGACCATGTTCAAAACCTTCCGAACGCCGCGGCGTCGCGCAACGGCGGTCGGTACACTGTGAGCGACGCCGTCGGGGTACATTTGGGGGCTATATTGCGGCGTCGTTAGCCGCGATTGGCCGTTGAAGTTTGAGAAGCTAACAGGAGACCGCGATCTAACGAGTGCTAACCATCGACTCAATACAGCACTAGCTCTCGCGCGACTATACAATGGTGATTTAGCAGGGACCACCCCTGCTTCCTGGTCCAATACTTAATCATTGCTCTCCCTCCCTCGCTTCCTTTGCGCGTTCATCTCGCAAATACACCGCCGGCAGAAAAGGTAAGACGAACCGAGTTGGAACCGAGATGGCTTATAATCGAGACTCGTTACAGTGCTGTCCCTTCAATTCCTACCGCCGCCCTCCCTGCCATGTACAAGGTCACGCGGGTCGCCGTGCTTTGTGCTGCGTTATTGCAATCTGGTATAGCTGTTGCAACGCCTGTCACCAGAGCTTCCGCCCCGACTGTTACACTCGACAATGGGACTTTCACTGGCACTATCGACGGAAACACCCAAAAATTTCTCGGGATACCCTTCGGAGAGGCGCCGTGAGCCCGTCTATGCTACGAACATGTTACATGAGGCTGACACTACTGCAGGGTTGGTAATCTTCGGTTCAACCTACCCAAGGCCGTCGGACCATACAGTGGGGATCACTCTGCAATTGCATTCGGTCCTGCCTGCCCACAGCAAAGCGTCCAGATACCCCTTCCTGACAGTTTGGCCACCGAAGCAACGAACTCCATCGTAAATTCGTTAAACCAGGTTCTCCCGTCCAGTGAGGACTGCTTACAGCTGAACGTCGTCAAGCCCGCAAGCGCGACGGCGGGCTCAAAGCTACCAGTTGTAGTCGTGCGTCTGCCCCCGAGTAATACCATGCTACCTTTTCTAACACCCAGTATTCGAAGTGGATCTTCGGGGGCGGGTTTGAACAGGGGTCGCCAACAATGTACGTTAGTGCATCTCCTAAAAGAACTTCAGCGGTTGAACTCTTGCCACAACAGTTACGACGGCGGGGTAATTGTAAAACGTTCTATTGCCCTCGATGAGCCTGTAATATACGTCAGTCTGAACTACCGGTATGTCAAATCCGCTACTATCAAGATGCATTGAACTCAGAAGACTGTGATATAGTGTAACGGGTCCGTCACTGTTTCGTATCCGGTTGAATGCTCTGATTGAACGAACTCGATTATCTAGCGTTTGGGTTTTTGGCTAGTAAAGAGGTCAAAGACGCTGGTGTCGGGAATCTAGGCCTTCGGGATCGTGAGTCCACTCCGCCTCATATCTTGACTGAGTTGTCTGTTGACCCAGCAAAGAACGTCTTGCTTTGCGATGGGTCCAGAAATACATCGGTGCTTTTGGTGGGGACCCTACAAAAGTCACAATGTTCGTTCATCTCCCTACGTTTGCCTATGAGGGAAATCGCTAACATGGATATAGCTGGGGCGAAAGCGCAGGATCTATCTCTGTCTCACTGCAAATGCTTGCCAACGGCGGAGACACCGAAGGTCTTTTCCGCGCGGGTTTCATGGAGTCGGGTTCCCCCATCCCTGTCGGTGATATCACCCATGGTCAGAAATACTACGATGCCCTCGTAGATGAAACTGGCTGCTCTGGGGCATCAGATACTCTTAATTGTCTGCGCGCCGTGCCATACCAGGTTTTGTTGAACGCGGTCAACAAATCTCCCAGCATTTCTTCGTACCAGGTACGCAGTTTCTCGACATCTACTGCGAAAAATATCTAACCCTTTTGAGCAGTCTCTGATCTTGGCATGGCTTCCCCGGGCGGATGGCATCTTTCTCAAAGATGATATCCAAGCCCTCGTGGCTAGCGGAAGTGTCGCGAGAATACCTATTGTCAACGGTATGCATCAAAGGGGTGGATCATGTAGCAAATTTCCCTGATTACAGTAATACAGGAAATTGCGACGATGAGGGAACTCTATTCTCCCTGTCGAGTCTCAATGTCACGTACGTCTACAGTGACGTTGTCTCACTCGCTCATGTATAACTGATATATTCAGGACTTCCGATGAGCTGAAGACGTACATCTCATCTACAATCCTTCCCTCCATTAACGAGAGCACGGTTGACCGCGTGCTTCAACTGTATCCCGATGACATCACCAAAGGCTCTCCTTTCGACACTGGTATCCTCAACGCTATCACACCGCAGTTCAAGCGCATTGCCGCGTTTCTCGGTGACGCGGTTTTCCAGGGCCCGCGGCGATACTTTCTCCAGCAGATATCTGGGAAGCAGAAGACTTGGTCCTACGGTACCTGCCTTTTTCTTCCCATCTCGTACCCTGCTACGGCTGACTAGTTCTCCTCTCGTCGCTAGTGAATAAACGTCTGAAGGAACTTCCCGGACTCGGGTCAGCCCATGCGACCGATATCCTCAATGTTTATGCCGGTGGTGATTTGACGGACTATCTGATCAATTTCGTCAACCACCTCGATCCCAACGGCGCCGGTGGTCATCTGAGGTGGCCCGAGTACACAGCAGCGTCCCCTCAATTGTTGACTTTCCAGGATGGGTTGATTCCACTTTCTGTTACCTCGGACAACTATAGAGTGGAACCGATCGAGTTCCTGACCCAGGTGACGCTGGAGAATCCCATATAATGGCGGAATTGGTTCGATGCACGGACGAATTTTTTTGACACACTCTTTTCTCCTGTCTCTCTTTCATGAAGTTGCACACTCCTTTCCTTTTGACACACTCTTTTCTCCTGTCTCTTTCATGAAGTTGCACTCTCCTTTCCTTGGACTGTCTTTCACCCGGACCATTAGTGTTATTCTGTTACCCTTTTCCGTATAATCATCAGTGACTGTTTCGTGTGGCAAACCGCTATGTAAGGAACGCAAGAATGAAAAAAAGCCTGCCATGAGGGCGGGCTGTAACTGTCTAATGAAGCCAAGTATACTACTTATGTGGTCGGGATCACATAGCTATAGTACTTGCGCCACATTTAGTACTGTAACCTCCCGCAGACTATGTCGTTCTGACCTGGTCGCATGGATTTCCTAGTTTGGTACGAAACAAATCATCTTTCCCAGTGAAAACGCATTGTAGGTTGCCTCCGACGAAGCGCACATGGAGGCTGCTCGAAGGCTGCAGCTCGAGCTGCCAGTGGTAAGTACCAAGATGACGCTATAGTAATTTGATGATTCCGATACCCGATGGGAGAGATCAACGACGTCGAGCCGGAGACGGTTTTTGCAAGTTACGGTCAACTGGTCGAGCGCACTTTTCCTCCTCTGTGTCTTTTCCTCTCTGGTTTTCTCCGTTTCTCTCTGTTTCCTCCTCTCTGTCTCCTCTCTCTATCTCTATCTCAAGGACTTGTTTCCTATCCTTTTCTCTCGCTCTGTCTCTCTGTTGTCTCTCGGTATCTCTTTCCTATTTGTCAGTGATCTTGTCGTCATCAGTACTATCTGGCTCGAGGCTCATCTCATATCTTTACCACAGGCCCACCCTTTCCATTTCATATTTTTTGAGCCATGAATCCGATGGGTCCAATGGGCGGTATGGGCGATCAAACGGTATGTCCAATCTCGCAGCAATTTCCTGACGTCGAGACTGATCCTTGGTTGCATCTTCCTCCTTGCCTGAATTACTGTACTCGACATTTTTTGTCTTTTCCGGATGGGTGAAATGGAAATGCAGCGGCGTGCCCATCTTTATGTCGGGAACCTGAGCCCTCGGGTTACCGAGTACATGCTCACCGAAATCTTCGCCGTTGCTGGGCCCGTACAGCACGTAAAAATCATCCCGGACCGCAACTATCAGCACGGCGGCCTCAACTATGGCTTCGTCGAGTACATAGACATGCGCGCTGCCGAGACCGCTCTCCAGACGCTCAACGGCCGCAAGATCTTCGACACCGAGATCCGCGTCAACTGGGCGTACCAGGGTCAACAAAACAAGGAGGACACCACCGGCCATTACCACGTCTTCGTTGGCGATCTCAGCCCCGAAGTCAACGACGAGGTGCTCGCCAAGGCGTTCAGCGCCTTTGGTACCATGTCCGATGCCCGCGTCATGTGGGACATGAACTCGGGCAAATCGCGCGGATACGGCTTCCTCGCCTTCCGCGACAAAACCGACGCCGAGCAGGCCATCGCGACCATGAACGGCGAATGGCTCGGCTCCCGCGCCATCCGTGTCAACTGGGCGAACCAGAAAACACAGGGTGCTGCGGCTGTAGCTACTTCTCCCCGTCCCGGCGGCGCGGGTGGAGCTCCGGCTCCCATCAACTTCCAAGGGGGACCCCTCTCGTACGAGTCAGTCGTGCAGCAGACCCCCGCGTACAACTCGACTGTCTATGTCGGCAATCTCGTCCCGTACTGCACGCAGGCCGACCTTATCCCGCTGTTCCAGTCGATCGGGTACCTCTCTGAGATCCGCATGCAGGCGGACCGTGGCTTTGCGTTCGTCAAGCTTGACACGCACGAGCACGCGGCTATGGCCATCGTTCAATTGCAGGGACAGATGGTGCATGGGAGGCCCATCAAGTGTAGCTGGGGGAAGGACAGGGCTGATGGCGGCACTGCTCAGCCTGGAGGCCCCATTAGCCCAACGGCTGGATCGCCTTACGGTAACCTCGTACGTATCACGCTCTTATCCGAGTTTGACGGTCGCTTAATTCTACACATTGCAGCCCATGTACGGTATGCCCCAGCCCAATGCCTATGGCCAGCAATACGGCTTTGGAGGGTACGGCGGTGCACCTGGAGCTGGAAGCCCCGGCATGCCCCAAGCTGCCTTGGGCGCGGCAGGTGCTGGGTTAGGGATAGGTGCCGGCGGTCAGCCCGGTGCTCCCGATCCCACCGCTGTTGCTGCTGCTGCTGCAGCCGCAGCCGGAGCGGGCGGACAGGGTCAATGGGCGGGCGCTGATCCCAGCTCTTATTACTCGAACTACTGGGGTGGTACGTACGCAATATCCATGGTGCGGTTCTATCTCGCTAACGCAGTTTGCTCTAGGCTACTACGGGCAACAGCCCGGTGCTCAGCCCGGTGCCGCCGACGGCCAGCACCCTGGTGTTTGAATGCTTCAACTTATCCTTCAATATTTTGCACGAGGTGGCATGGCCGTTAATCCTCGCTTTTTACGCATGTAGCCATCCAATCCGTCGAACCCGGCGGTGTGTTATATTTTGGCGCCGGTGCTGGACCACCTAAATTTCTGTTTGGGTCCTGGTTTCTGGTCTGTCCTCTGCTTTGCTTCCCCCCTCTCGTGAATATTTAAATAATAACGGTTGTGATACAAAAGTCCATATCGTATCGTTCTCCCCTCGTTTCTCCTCTCCTCTCTGTTTTCTTGCTCGTTTCCACTGCAGACATCAAACCTTCCTTTAAGTACATCCATGTTACTCACCTCTCCGCGATGAAATAAGGTCTCTAGTACTTATTCATGTTCGCTGAACGCTCAAAACTCAATATTTATCTGCGCTCTGAAGACTGTCCGTGAATCATTGCACAAGTGACCATGAAAACATTAATTATCGTACACGCAATCCGCCGACGAGACATGATGCATTATGCATTACGCATTATTGCCGAACACTCTATAGTACTAAGTGCACCATCTTTAGTACGCCACACTAACAACCTTCCCCCCGTAATCAGACCAGTGCTTGAGCGCCCCCTCCACGATGAAGTGCGCGACATCCTTCCGCGAGATCGTGTAAGCGCTCTCCATGTCCCACTCCTTTACGCGGTAGCCTTTCCCTTTCCCAGCATCCGCCTTGCACTGCCCATCGGTCAAAAACGCGGGCCGCACGATCAGGATATTGGACAGCGTCCCCGGCGCGGGGAGGTCCTGGCGCGCACGCCAGCCCGCGCCCATGATCTCGTCGCCAGGCTCCGTGTCCGTCCATTCCCTACCCGCGACGTGCGCCGCGATGCGCTCGAGGCCGCACTTGTCCCTGTGTGGCTGCGCGAGGAGCCAGCCATAAATCGGCTTCCAGGCAAGGGGCAGCGCGGCGTGCGACTCCTTAGTGAGACCGGTTGAGGAGCACGCGATCAGTTTAGGGGGAGGAGAGGGGAGGGTGCTGAGGACGTTGAGGAAGGAATGGGTGACTAGGTCGGGGGGATCCTGGACGGCGCCTTTCGTGAGACTGAAACTTGGTACGTTGCCTGGAATCCATGAACATTAGTTGGGATTTTCAGAGGGTATTTGCGAGAAGCACCTACCAACTGTGAAGACGACGGCGTCAACTGGACCGGCGGCATCCCACGCACGCTGCACGTCGTCGCGCACTAGAGCGTCGCCCTTTACGAGACGCGCCTTCCCCGTCTGGACGTATTTCTGCACGATCGCGTCTGCATCGAACGTGGCGGGATTGCGAAGCAAAAAGGTCACAGTCGCGCCCGATTCTGTATTTCTTACGCGTTAAGATGCACGCCCGGACATCCGACGATGCAAGGATGCTCACCAAGAAGACGGATGCTGGAGAGGTATCCGATGTTTCTTGACCCGCCAATGGAAAGTATGTTGGCTGTGTTCATGGTGGTGAATTTGGAGTGAGTTAGGTTGTGATGAATATCTCACCCAAAACATAACCGCCTTTTTAAGAGCCTAAGGTCCTAGGAACGCGCTGGCTGTCAGTGTCAATCGTTGTACGCTATATGTGACGCGTATCAGGGCGGCTCCGCAGCGCACTGATCGCAGTGGGACATGTACATCTGCAGGAGGAGCCCTGTCAGAGGCCTGAGGCCTGAGGAGCCGCAGTGCGCAGCGACTCGCAGCATTCAGTGATCCCAATTGAGGTTTCAACTAAGTTTGCGACGTCGTGGACAAGTCATATAGCGACATGGCGGCATGTAATCAAAGTATATAGAATAGGTGAATACTCTGCTGTCCGTGCCCTTCGACTCCGAGTCGTCAATTGCTCCGTCGACCAACAGAATGGAGGAACGACTGTTGGTGTCTGTCTAGGAGAGACTACGTCGACCACGGTCGACGTCAACGCCTCGCCGAAACATAGCGCCGCAGCACATCGTAGTGCTGTAACACCAGATGTGCGTATCTTTGTCCGAGGACTCCCGGGATAGGCTGCGATATGTATAGTTCCAGGTGTACTGCTTTACCTTCTTAGCGACTGCAACGTTTTAAACGCATGTACCAAGACCTGGAGCGTATCGTGATTCAAATGGCTCAGATCGCCCCAAGCGGCCCCATGAACGGCAACAGCAAGGCCAGCAGAGAACAAGCAGAGAACTGTGACCGACAGCTGAGCACAGCCGACGGATCCAGCCAAATAAATCGACCCGGGGATCGTGTCCGCTCTGAGAGCGAATTTTTTCTCTCGCAACGGCGGGTGCAAGACACGGTCTTGTCTCTTCTTCCCATCCCCTTCGCCGTCCGAGTCGTTCATCGTTCTGACCATCATGCGTCGTCCCATAACTTTCTGTGCCCTCGCGGCGCTAGCTCTCGGCGTCGGCGCTGTCCAACAGGTGACGCGGGCGGGACGCTACCTATATACCGCGGATGGCTCTCGCTTCTATATCAAAGGCGTTGCGTACCAAGAGCAAGGTGTGTTGGACTTCATAATACTGTCTTCTGGAAGAAGCGTGTTGAAGGGGATGCAGGCGTGGTGGTGGCGAGCTCAGACAACCCGAACGGAACACCGTCAACCTTCACGGACCCGCTCGCTAATTCGACGGCGTGCAATCGCGACCTGCCCTTTCTGCAGCAGCTCGGTGTGAACACGATCAGGGCATACAGCGTTAACGCATCGCTCAACCATGATTCTTGCATGGCTGCACTGTCTAGTGCAGGCATTTACACCATGTACGTCGCCAACCATTTCCTATGCTTGCTATATTTCTAAGATCGTATTTAGCATTGACCTTTCATTGCCGCTGAATGGATCGATCGATACCACTTCTCCGTCGTGGTCCACGAACATCTTGGATTTGTACATCGAAACCATCGACGCGTTCTCCGGCTATGACAATGTACTGGCGTTCAACGTCGGGAATGAGGTCGTCATGCAAAATAGCACTGGAGTCGCCCCATACATCAAGGCCGCTGCTCGCGATATCAAAGCATACCTGTACGTTTTGAACGTTTCAAACTCACTTTCGCTTATGTAGCTTTACTTTTGCAGTGCGTCGAAGGGAAAATCTACTCTTGTTGGTTACGCCGACATCGACGGTGACCCAAACTGGAGAGGTGCACTGGCAAGTCCCCTCTCTATTTCCCCCACACTATGGCACCTGATGTCTTAATTTAGGCAGATTATCTGAGCTGTGACCTCGGGAATAGCAACTCTGGTTCCACCGCCATCGATCTCTTCGGCCTAAACAACTAGTAAGTGAAGGGATGGGATGTAAATTGTATCGTGGCTAAATGCATGCACGACAGTGAATGGTGTGGGAACTCTTCCTTCGATCAGGCATATGCTGGTGTACACGCGCAGTTCGCCTCGTACAATGTTCCCGCCTACTTCAGCGAGTTCGGTTGCGTCACCGCAGGCACTCCCAGACCATGGACCGATGTAGGCAGCCTCTTCAGCAGCCAGATGACGGATGTCTGGAGCGGAGGCCTCGCATTCTCTTACTTCCCCGCTGAGAGCCCTCAAGGCGAGTTTGGGATGGTCACCATCTCTGCGGACGGCTCTACTGTCACCACTGCCCAGGATTTCGCCAACTTGAAAGCTGCGTACGCCTCGGCCTCTCCGGCGAACAGCCCCAGCTCGAGCTCTGCTGGCAACACAAACTACCCCGCATGCCCGTCAGCGAATAGCACATTCGTCGCGTCGTCTACCATCCCACCCACTCCAAACGAATCTGCGTGCAGCTGCTTGGAGCAGAGCCTCACATGTCAATTTAAGCCGTCGACCTCAAACTACACGGCTATCGTCGGGACCTTGATTGACACTGCATGCGGTCTTCTGGGAGCCTCGGGTGGAAACTGCAACGACATCAGCGGCAACGGTACCGCAGGATCGTACGGCAGAGTTTCAGGATGCGATCCCAGTAAGTCCTTTGCCTGCACGCACCGTGGATAAATGCTTACAACTCGTGCCGTGCACAGCTGTCAAGTTGTCGTTCGCCATGAGCCTTTACTACGAGGCGAACGGACGCGCGGCATCCGCTTGCGATTTCTCGGGCAATGCGACAGTGAACGCGAACGCGCCCTCGAACGTCGCTGCCGCCAACGCCGTTGCGAGCTCGTGCATCTCCAGTCCCACAGCAACGTTCACGCCGTCGGCGCCTGCATCCGAGCCCAAAAGCGGTTCCTCGTCCGGCTCGTCGTCGTCGTCGAGCTCCTCTCATTCCTCTGGGGCTATCCCCTTGTTTGGCGATGCGAGAGCGTTGGCCGGTGTGGGCGCGGCCGCGGCTATGGTTCTGTTCAGTGGTTTGTGGACCTTGGCTTGAGAACATTCACAGGATTTCGGACACTCTTTTCTTGCTTCGACTCATGAACTCGGACTCGTGCTACGTTTAATGGTGTACTATATACTTCAACGGACTTGATAGGAATTTCAAGGAGCATAATTTTGCGCTCTTGTGCGGATGCGCCAGCCATCGGACTCTGGAATGAGGTTTGAACTCAGCAAAAATTGTGTGCCCCTGAGTCGGAAGAATTTCTACGTGTTCAAACCCCAACGTCGTTGACTGCTCCTGTACAGCTACGACAGTCTCGTTCTCTGCTATGGCTGCCTCTCCAACGGCTGCAGACACTGAACCTGGTCCTACGCAGGAAAAATGGGCTCCAACCGACGAGGCTCCTGATGCGGCAATGGGTCCTGTTGCTGACGCAGAGCACAGTAACGGGACTACGGCACCTGCGGAACCCCCAGCTCAGAGCCAGGAACCTGAAAACAGCGCCGAATTTCGTCGCGACACCAGTGTTGGCGATGCCAGCGCGTCTGGGAGCAAAGGCGATCCAACCCACCGCGAAAAGCAGGTCAAGGTGCTTAGGTCTTTTCTTGTCGTGTCACTCTCTTACTCGCTTGCTCTGCACGAAAATACCTGTGCTATTCTCTTTCGGGGCGATGCCCGGGGCCTCTGATTCCTATTCTCTGCGCTTTCTTCTGGTGCTGGGACAGCTTTCACTGTTCGCCTCGCTGCCTCAGACTTTCGATTTCTTCTCGCTTCCTTCCGCTTCTGCGCCGCGTTTCTCGACATGGGTGTTCATATTCTACTGTGCTATAGCCGAACAAGGTCTACGTTGGAGGGCTCCCGGAACACACCCGCCAAGAGGACCTCCAAAGCTGTTTCGGAAAGATTGGCGCTATTGCCAATATTGAGTTGAAGTACGTCATCATCCTATATCTTTGGGTCTATCGTGTACTCATGGTCGATGTTAGAATCGGCTATGGCTTTGTGGTATGTGACTCCCAAGTTGGACCGAAATTGTTGTTCACTCTGGCCCAGGAATTTGAGTCCCGGGAAGCCGCTGAAGAGGCTGTAGCAAAATATCACGAGGGCTTCTTCATGGGAAATAAAATACGAGTAGAGCTATCACACGGAGGAGGTAGGACTGCTAAGTATCCCGGAGACCCTGGAGCGTGTTTCAAGTGCGGGCAGCTGGGTCACTGGGCAAGGTTGGTGATTCTAGCTCCTCCTGTCCTTCACTTTCGCTTATTTACGTATCACAGAGAATGCCCTAATCATTCAGTGTAAGCCCTGTCTCCTATCTTTGTCTATATATCCACTTCTCTGACGCACTCTATATAGTGGAACAGCACCGCGCCGTTCTTCCCACCATGATGCTCCACTGATCGACCGTATACAGCCAGCACGGAGTTACCCACTCCCTCCCCCTCCACCAAGGGATTACCCGCCTTACCGCGATGACTTTGGGCCCCCAGGACGTTTCGCCCCTCCTCCTCCTCCTAGGGAGCGCTATGGCTATGACTACCCTCCGCTTCCACCTCGTGATTTCCGGAGGCCTCCGCCCTCACCTCCAAGAGATTATCGCGACTACCCTCCTGTAGCCCGCCCTGCTCGTGACTACGATGATGTGAGGATGCGTGGCCCTCCTCTTCCGCCTCCACCGCGCTATGAACGGCCTAGCTACTATGCACCCGACATTGATGGTCCACCAGGTCTCCCTCCTCGGGGCTATGGGCCACCGCCTCCGCCCCGCGATCCGTATGATCGATATGACAGGCGTGCTCCGCCGCTGGACAGGTACTCATCTTACCCGCCGCCGCCTCCTCCTCCCAGAGCCAGGACGCCTCCTGGAATTCCCCCGCCCTCGCGCAGCCGTGACCTTGACTACGACAGGCCCCCTCGGTATGTCCGTTTGGCACCTGCGGAGGTACCATTGTTAACGTGTGAAAATCCTCCAGTGACTACCCTCCCCCACCGGCCGAATTTCGCGGGCGGCCTTCCACCCCTCCCTCCCGGTACGCTGACTACCCACCTCGCGGTAGTAGCGCAGTTGCGTCTCCACCACGGTACCGGTATGCTTTAATTTCCTGATCAGTCACCAATAATATCTAACATGCATTTTAGCGGTCGCCGTTCCTTGAGCCCTCCTCCTAGAGCCTCTGCTACTCCTTATGATTCTGCTGGCTACTCGGGTGCCTCTAGAGATGGCAGCTATTCTGGTACTGGTGGCGGCGCTCTTCCTCCACGCCCTCCGCCCCGGAGGGCCAGCTCCAGGGACTATCCTGCGCGCAATGGCCGTGATTCCCGCGACGCCGCAGAGCCAATTGGCAGCTACGGCAGACCCTAAACGCCGCCCTCCTATCACCATCTAGGCAGCATCGACACACACCGTCTGTCCTGCGCGACTTGTTTTAAAAAATGACTGGCTTGCTTGCTTTGCCGCTGATCTTACTACATGCGACTTGTCTGCGAAGTCTTCCTCACAATCTAGTCTTTGATCTCCGCTGTCCACTTCCTAACCCTTCTTCCTGTTCAAAGTATCTTATGTCTCCTCGGATCGTTACTGGTGATTTATGCCCGGAATGTTATGAACAAAAACCTTGTCTAGAACCGTTCGCTGCGGCAGGCAGTCCTCCACTTCTCCGGATGATTCAGGCTCGGTTCACGCTGCTAGCAGTCAACAAATGTGACGGCAGTCTTATACAATCCTGGCCTGGACTACCCTGTGTTCAAGTTGTCTTTTATGAAGCATGAATACACCTCCTATACGTGCCATTGCTTGACTGTTCGTTGGGTGCATGATGGTGAAACGAAGGCCCACACATTGATCCATGAATTATCATGCATCTTGGTGGTCCGAATATTATCCTTTGCTCACCAAGCTCACAAGCGCATTCGATCCAAGTAAATGAAGTGGCATATGCATAATACAAGATAACTGTGTACCGGTTATAAGAAACGAGTATAAGTAAATTGTGATGAACAGGAGGGAAGTATACTGGAAGTATAATATGCATTACCCACGACAGCACGGAATAGTCGAAGTGTAGGCGGGGGATAGTAAGTAACAAAGTGTAATTTGTGTTTGAAGGAACCTGGGCGGATGTCTTGAGTGGGCGTGAAGCGATAGGACACGGCCAATCTACATCTTCACTTTCTTTGCCGATGAAGACGAGGGCTCCAGGTCCGCCTGGTTGGCATCCCTCTTTTTGCCGGTCACGTCCTTGAGAGGGGCGCTAGAGGTGCTACCGCTGGAGGTGGAAGCCGCGGCGTTGGCAGCGGCGCCCTTCTTGCTGGGGTTCTTCTCTAGATAGGCCTTCTGGGCCTCGGGAGTCACGCGCACGGACGTGAATTGCATGAGCTAGACGAAACGACGCGTCAAAAAAGGCTTGGATACTGCTGAAAGCTCAAACATACGGATTTACGCATCTTGTTGATCTCGTCTTGCTCCGCCCTCGTTATCTTCCTAGAAGTCGCGCTGTTTCACGAGCACTAGGTCAGCCTGCTGCCTCCAGGTCGCGATAGTACATGGTCACTCACGTGCAGCCGTACTCCTTGACGAACTTATTGAAGCTCTTTTTCATGTCGGGGACAAGATGGAACTTGATGATCTCGGTGGTGACTGGGCCTTTGCTGGTATCCACGGTCGCAAGATGGTCAAGGAACAGCTTCTGGGCCTATTGAATCCATTGTAGCGTTAGTTCAGGCTTATAAACGCGTCGAAAGACGCGTTACGCACATTCTCTCGAGCCTGGTAAGCGCGGTTAGATACAGGCGCGAACGACCTTCGGTCGATGTCTCCGCCAAAGGTATAGCGCGAGCCTCCCATACCCCCCATGTCGTACATACTAAAGGGGTCGAATCGGCCAAACATATCAAGAATAATTTATAGAGAATAGGGTGTTTTCGTTGTGGTCGGTTGGTGGTGGGAGGTAAAGAGACGCGTTTCCAAGGATTCGCGAATGTCTTAGACGCCACGTGAGCATGATAATTAGCGGTGGCGCAAGGCTTTCAAGTTGCATCCTACTGCCATGGACGCCAACGATTTACATCCAGCAGACGATTATAGCACTCGTTTCTTCATATGGCACGAGTGGATACAGGTGTGCAGCTATCTCTTGACCGGAAAAACGAATACTTACGCATGTGTATCAGGCAAATGGACCGCTAACCACAGCGAATGTATTTGACTACTTTGCGACGTCCATGTTCTACGACAAGCAGAGCAACAATCAGGTCTTGCGCATGCAGACCATGCACACGGGCATGCCCATTGAGAACGAGGCAGAGGAGCTGAAGTGAGCTGCTGTAGCTGCATGTTTATAATTACTAGTCTGATTGCCAAACTTGCAGGCGTTTCACAGGCATTGAGTTTGCTTTGGTACAAGCACAGCCGCCGTCTCTATTCATTATCCACAAACGAGAGCGTCTCTCTCCAGACGAAGGTCCGTCCTGTTGGGGGCCGCTGCACACCAACCCGAATTTAAACTTCTAGCACATAGTGAGACCCTTGGCGGCTTATTTTATCATAAGCAACAGGATATACCAGTCTCCTGACCTGTACACCGTGATATCCAACCGATTAGTGCGCTTATTCAACTCGCTCCTGTCTATGAGTTGTTCACAACCTATATATTCTACAGCTCACCACGCTGTATTCACTACAATCGTCATTGGACATTCTCCGTTCACACAGACCAGACTACACACCTCGCACTGGTTTTGTCTGGCCTATCGTCGACCCATCCGTTGCCGACAAGTCCACAAAAAAAGGCGGGGCATCAGAAGAACTTCCTCCCGCCGCTGAGGCGGAGCAAGATCCAGCAGCGGCAGACGCAGCGAAACGCAAACCTGTGATAAACACAAACTCTAAAGCAGATACGTCTAGCACGCCGAAGAAGCAGCAGAACAACTTGCTGCTGCTGAACGCCATGCGGACGACGGCCGCCCATTCAAACATGTCGTTCTCGTCGCGCGCGTTAACGGCAGAGCCGGAAAGCGCTACCGCAGAGACGCCCGGCCCTACTTCAGGTGGGCGATCGTCTGCCACCCCCGTTTCTGCTGTCCCTACCTCCGCGACGTCTAGACTGTCTGCAGCTCAGGACGTTCCGCCGGCCAAAGGGCCTGCTGGTGCAGGGAAGAAGAAAAGAAAACGTGAGCATTATTGAGCTGTATGCTATGAGTTTAGCGATGCTTACTTCTCTGTCTTAGGAACACTAGCGACATCATAAGGTCATGGCACCGGAAAGCTCGCCTACCCCGCGCTGTGCCCTCATTCCGGTGGGCTCACATTGGATATCTCTTCCTGGCAAGTTTTTGCTTCGAACGAAGGCTCCAGGTTCGTGCTGCCAACGGAGGGGTAGAATGAAATTGTGATTGTCCGTGCCATGGCACGCTATGTGAACATGATCGTCTACGGTATATACGATCTCATGGGCTGCTTGTACATCCCACATATGTAACAGTCAGCAAAAGTCTTTGCCTCGGCGGCAACTCGACTTGATCCTACGATCTCTGTCCCATCCATTGACACGCCAGCCATTTACACGGAGTGTCGCGACCAGTTCATCATGCAAAGGCAGCTGGACTTTATCGGGCGCCAACACCTGATAGCCTGCTCGTAAACCACCCAATGGGGGTCTGGAGGCCCGCACTCCTCTGCCCGACGCCTCCCACACCCAGGGATAGCGGGTTCGCAGATGCGTAAGACTCCTTCCGTGCTTTCGCCGCAAGTTGCACTGTGTCACGGCAAGATAAGATAAACGCTGATGCTGAGCCAGGGAGTTCGACGTACCTGCACCGTGAATCTCGTCCACATTGGTTTCCAGCACTAGACCCCCTTGGATGATCTCCGCGAGTATATGATGTACCTCGTCGAAATGGAATACCAGATCCAACTCGCAGACGTTCTCAAACGCCCGATCTAGTGCTTCGACAAAAACCTGCCAAGTTACATCGCCGATGTTTTCAGTGAATGGGGCAATGAGACTGCGAGCGAACGTACGTACTTGGATCAAGTCCAGTATCCCCAGCTCGCTCTCAGCACCGTCGACGACGAATACGAAGTACAGTGTTGCATAGCTCCTGTATACCACTGTCCAGCGCTCGGCACCGTCGACTTTCGGGCCGAGGAATGCCTCGAGCTCGGGGGCGTCCAGGAAATTACACAGGCCCGCAGGGCGAGAGGAGATCAGGGAGAAGATCTTTTGGACAAGGGTTTGCGAGCCCTGGTGCAGCGGCGTGTAGAATTTGGTCAGTCTGGCGACACCGGAGGTGTTGACTGGTGGCGATTAGTTGCTTGTAGGGGTTACGATAGTAGAGTACTCACAGATAAGGACGGCGTGTATCATCGTAGCTAAAGCCTAACGGCGCATATGGCTTAAGAGCGAGCCAGCGAAGATGGCAAACCACGCTATGCAGATGCACAGTATCCTATGCTGCAAACCGCTCCGGCCAATGAAGTCGTTATGGTAGAACTAAAGGCAAGGTCGACGTGAACGAGCAGAAGGCATTCGCGCAGTCGCGTCAATCAATACATGTATGTTCACGTGAAGACTCTAAATCTGTAGACACGGAAACATCTCCTGGTAGAGCGCTTGGCCGCTATATATGCAGTGTACCAGTAGGGTGTTGTACAATGTACAGGATACAATTATTCAAGAGGCATCTCTAGGAAGTTGCCAACCAGGTTCCAACCTCCCCGCAAGATTACTGACCGGCCCCGACAACCCACCCTGGCTTTTGAAACTTTCCAAGAAATTCTTGATCAAGTTATAATCCATCGGCTCCTCGGTTTCGTCCTCATCGTCACCGTCATGGCCACTTCCGCCGCGCTGCAGAATGGCCTTGAGCTCGGCGTCCATCGCAGACTCGACGTCCTCGTCCTCCTCTTCGTCCTCCTCCTCAACATCCTCGACAGTGGCCTTGGCTTTGCCCTTGCCCTTATCTCGCGCAGTGGGAGGAGGTGCCGCTTTTGCGGCTGGCGATGGTTTTGTTTTCCCTGTTTTGCGCTGGGCGAGCTCTGCATCCATGGCTTGCATGACAGCCTCGAAGGAGTCGAGATTGGGATTGACACTCGGTCGTGGTCCTGGTGCGGGTGTGCGCATTGGAGCCTCTTTGCCAGGAGATGGCTTTGGCTCCGAGGCGGGCTTTGCGGGAGACTTGGCCTCGGCTTTTACAGACGAGGGGACAAACGCTGCAGAAAATGTCAGACATTCGATACATAGAGACGAGAAAAATGGCGATAAACGCACCACCTCTGCCCTTGCGATCGCGGATAATGTCACCCCACTCGGCGTCTGAGATGCCCAATGCCTGTCGTGAAAACTCCAAAAACTCCTCTTCCTCAGCGCCCATATCGACTTCTACATCACCGACAACCTGCGGCCGGTCCTCCTCGGACTCCTCATCCTCATCTCCTCCGCCGGCATCATCTTCTTCATCGGTCTCATCGTCCGAGTCTACACCGTCATATTTATCCCGCGGTAGGATGGGCTGGCGGATGGGCTTCGCGGTGGGTTCCGCAGACGCAGGAGGCGGCTTGTCGGGGCCCAAGAGTTCGACTACGTCGGTCTCGATGGTGGTCGGCGCGACGCGCTGTGAGTTGCCGTAGGCTGCGGGCATCTGGCCGTATTCCGAGGGTTCTAGTCCGGGGACAAGTTTGTCCATCGCAGCCTGGCGTTCGGCGGGGTCCACGGCGGGCTGTTCGTCGTCGTCATCGGAGTCAGACGTTTTCTCGTCGCTGAAATCTTCTGGGTCAGAGAGGTCTTCGTCGTCGGAGTCCTCGCTACGAAATAAATGTTAAGAGTGGATCGGCGAATAAGCTGAAATGCAAACCACTTACTCGTCAAATTTAGCACCTTCCAAGTCGCCTTTGCCATCTACAAATTCCTCGACCTTCTTCGCCAGCCCTTGGAGCCTCTCTGCTTGTTCCCGGGCCACACGATCCTCCTCCGTCTCCTTCTCACCACCCTCCGGCCCGTCCACATCCATCGCATTCGCATCGACTGGCTTGTTCTGCCCGACCGTGCGCGCGAGCATGTCGTCGAAATCTTGCGCGTCGATGTTCAGCCACGCGTCAGAGTCCTCCGGCTCGTTCGTGGGCTCGATATCGGGGCTAGTCTGGGCTACAGCGCTGGTGACCATGTTTGCGAAACTTGGACGTGTGGAGTCGCTATGCACGGGAGCCCGAGTCAATGAATGCTACTGGATGGAAAAACTTGTAGTACGTACTCTTCTCTACGAGAATGTACGAATGTCTCTGCCGCTTTGTCCTCGAGCTCGTTCCACAGCTGAGAGCCTTCGGCCTCACCCCGGAAATACGAGGCCGAGACGAGATTTTGGATGTATGTTTTGTATTCGGGATTGCGGCGGAGAGCGTCCTTCCGTGCCTCGGCCTAGAGAAATGCATATATGTAAGCTCGAACACAATAAAACGCTGTTGTTGTCACTCACTGAAGATTTTACGCCCTCAGCGGTGCTCACTGACGGATCGGCTCGACCTTTGCTCTCCTGATAGAGCATCTCGAATCCACAAGCCTATCACCGCAAAACACGATAACTGTTAGCATCCATTCCTAATACATCGGACGAGATGCCCTACAATTTTCATGCCGACATCCCGCCATCGTAGTTCAGGAGAACCCTCCTTCTCAGTCCACCTCCCGAATATCTTCGGCGGGTAGAATTTTTGCCCGACCAATTGCGCATAGGCTGTACGCGTCATTTTGACCGTCGTGAGGACGGAAGGCTGAGGTGGGAACCGGGCCATGCGGTGGGCAGCCTATATGCACAGTACGGCGGCGATGAGTACGCGAAAAAAGACCAGTCGCAAGATACTCACGCGTAGTTGTATAGCGTCTCGTGTATAGAACGTCTCGACGGGTTTTTGTACGAGGGAGGGGTTGAAAGATAATGCGCGTGCGATGTCAACGGGTAGGTACGCTTTTGTGACGTGCACATGATCTTTCGCGGCCTCGGGATACCTGGTACGGGTGAGCCAATACTCGGCGAAAAAAATAAGGTCTCCACCTACCGTGCTATTCGTCCCCACACTATATTCTCAACACCAGGCGGGGCCAATGTGTTGATTGCTGGATCCCGCACGAGCTTCACCGCGTCCTCAATATCGATGTAGTCTTCGACATCGTCATCGAGTCCTACACCAGTTCCCTCATCGTCGCTACCCTGCACACGTCTGCGGCGCCGCTTGCGCGAAGGCGGCGACACATGCGCAAGGGGGATCAAGTGGAGCCGCCCGCTGTGGATCCATACCTGTGAAGCAGACACGCACAACGCTCATAAACACGGGAAACCGCACCAGATGCATGAACGGGCGCACCCTGTTCTCGGAGTTGGTCGGTTTGACCCATGTCGGCAGGGCCTCCGCAGCCTCGATCAGGAGGAACTCGCCGTCGGAATCGCATACACTGCATTCCGCAGGTAAACGCTATGTTTGGTAAGGAGGGGAAAGGATGCGTACCTTATTACGACGTCCCATTTTGTGCTGATCTCCTTCAGGAGCCAGACGATGCACCATTCATCGTCTATGCAGTCGCCGACGCGCACGCGGCCCTCGAGCAGCCATCCGTTCTCGACATCGGGATCGGACACGACCTTGAGCTCAAACGCATCGCGGTGCCAAAGAAAGCCTGGTAAAAGCTCATTGGCGTGTGCTTGGATGCAGGTAGCGAAAGTTGTGACTGAGGCTTTGTCTGCAAGATGAGCTGGCGGATGTAATGTGTATTGCAGAGTGTCCTCAGGTATCGTCGGTGGGCGGTTGAAGATATCCATGATTTATCGTTGTAAGGTGAGCGTAGTAGACAAGCTGCGCGAAGCGGCACCGGCGACTTGAAAGACGCTGTCGAACTATCCTCCGTCGCCGTTGTAGACGATGACTTCGACCGACGAAATTTACGATCTCGTCGACGTCAAGTCTCAGCGTCAAGCCTTCGCATTCCAGCTAACGCGTATTATTGCGCATCTCCCCATACTTGTTCTGCGCCGCAATCCAAGCTAGCTGAGTCCTGAGTCGTATTTGCAATCCTTCGTCGAATGTGTAAACGGAAAAGACCACACGCAAGGCTCTGGAGCCCTCGACGTCGACGTTATGAACTATAGCTTATGAAGTTGCTATTATCGGTGCTGTTAGAGCAGCGGGAGCCGTCATGACAGTAAGCATGCCGCTGCAATTCGTTGAGATATGCGTGGTCAACTGACGGCATCACACAGAACCGGCACAAGTACACCGACTGGTATTCAGCAGCATGCGTACTACTAGTACTGTCGCCGACCGGAAGGACGTATATATCAAGTATGTTCGCAAATAACATAGCTTTCACTGAATCATCCCCTCCTACTTAGTCGCCGCTCGCCAACATGGTCGAAATACCGCCTGGTCCGAGATATGTGGTATCACATCTCCCCCGCATTCTCCTACCGCCTGTGGCGACGTACGCCCTGCTCACGCTAGCGTGGCCGACACTGCCGATCTGGCTCATCGTGCTTGTGTCGCCCCTCTCTCTCCCGGCGCTGTTGGCGTTCAATGTTTATCGGGAGGAGTGGCATAACCAGCGCGAGGCAAAGAAGTTGGGTGCTGTGTTGGCTCCCAGCATCAAGGACACCGGGCTGGGGGGTCGCTCACTTATTTCAAAGCTCGTCTCGAACGCCAAAACCGGTTACATTGGTGCAGTCCTCTGTTGAGCTTCGAGTGTTGTGGTAGATCCTGACATCGCATCGGTTCCGACAGCGGAGGTGTTCAGAGACTTGGTCGAGGAATATGGCCATACCGTCAGGTTTAGTGTCATGTTTGAAGAACGCGTTCGTCTGCTTACTTTCCTAGTACGACGATGCCTTGAACTTATCATGTCAATATTCTAGTGGTTCACGACCGAGCCCGAGCATATTAAAGCAATCTTGGCCACACAATTCGACGTCTTTGACAAAGGTCCCGAGCTTAACGCTCAGTTCAACTCTTTGCTCGGAACCGGCGTGTTTAACAGCGATGGTACGTCCTTGCATACGCTACTTTGACGAGTGCTTAGCAATGTTCATTACGCAAGGTGACCTGTGGAAGTGCGTTTTCAGTCGAATACTCCGTTCTGCAGAAACTAATTGACACACGCTCTACGTAGATTCCACCGCTCGATGACGCGCCCTTTCTTCTCTAAGGACCGCATTTCGCATTTCGATATATTCGACGAACATGCCGAGCACACTGTCAAGCTCCTTCGCCAACGAGTGCGGGAGGGATGGCCCGTTGACATCCAGGTATGTCAATATCTTGTACTCGTACCTGCCCGCCGTTCTGACTCTCTCTTCGCAGGACGCCGTCTCCCGCTTCACGCTCGATTCCGCCACCGACTTCCTCTTTGGACACAACGTCAACTCGCTCTCTGCTGGACTTCCCTACCCGTCCTCCCTGCTTATCCCTTCTTCCCCTGACTACCTCAATAATCCCACTCACCCCGCAAACACCTTTGCATATGCCTTTTCTGAGGCGCAATTCGTTACTTCCCTGCGCTCGCGGCGAGGTCCAGCCTGGCCGCTCGCCGAGTTCTGGAGAGACAAAGTCAAGGCTCAAATGAAGGTAGTGGACAGTTTTATTGAGCCCATCGTAGAAGACGCTATTAGCAAAAAGAGGGCGGAAGGCGGCGCGAAATATGGTGGTGCAGACGCGAAGGCTAGAGAGGTGGTTGACGGCGAAACACTTTTAGATCACCTCGTCAATTACACGGAAGGTGTGTATCATGGCTTTTTCGGCGCTTGCACCCCACATTATTATTCATACCTCGCGGGGGTGCAGATAAAAAGATCATCATGGACGAGACCATGAATATCATGATCGCTGGCCGGGATACCGTAAGCTCTTTTCCGCTCCATGCAGTCTACCATCGTAATAACCGACGTCCGTACAGACTGCTACGACCCTCACATTCGCTATATACATGCTCGCCCAGCACCCGCATTTCCTCGCCCGTCTGCGCGCGGAGATCCTAGAGCACGTCGGCCCGGACCGACGGCCCTCGTACGACGACCTTCGGCAAATGAAATTCATGCGCGCGGTCATCAACGGTGCGCCTTTTGTCCATAATACTAAGCACGCACTGACAACCCTGACGCGACACCGCCCCAACCAGAAACGCTGCGGCTCTACCCCGCCGTGCCCATAAACTCGCGCACCGCGATGCGCCCGACGGTCTTTGCTCCCACCGCCTCGTCGCGCTCTTCCCAGCCGTACTACATTGCTACAGGGACCCGCGCTACATATTCGGTGTTCCTCATGCACAGGCGCAAGGACCTCTGGGGCCCCGATGCAGAAGAATTCGACCCTGACCGGTGGCTGGACGCCCGCGTAGCGCGGGTGACGAAGAATCCGTTCATGTTCACGCCGTTCAACGCCGGGCCGCGCATCTGTCTCGGCCAGCAGGTAAACTAGTCTCGTCTCTCGCTAGTCTTTCGAGCGTCGATATCGATGTGCTGACTACTGTGTTCACTGAAGTTCGCGTACAACGAGAGCTCGTTCATGCTCGTCCGGTTCTTCCAGGCGTTCTCGGGCGTCAAGCTCGCGCCGGAGGCCGTCCCCGTCGAGTCGCGTCCGCCGCAAGAGTGGAAGGCCTCTAGCGGCCCCCAGGCAAAGGAGAAAGTGTGGCCTCGCAGCCATCTCACCATGTATGCAAATGTGTGTTTTCTTCACCCTTCAGTTGGGGCGTCCGGTATTGATGTACATATAGGGCGGTGTATGGGTGACCCTCGAGGAAGCGAGTGCCACCGTGGATGCAGCTTGATCGCCAGGACTTGGTCGGCCAGCAGGATATTTATTTGTACTCTATGGTCTGTAGCCTCCACCGTTCAGTTATGCAGCGTCTGTGCCAACAACTTACTATCAGGAGTCCAGTGTTCGATAATTATCGAACACTGGACCCCCCCTCGTTGCACGCTTGTTCCTCATCCTTTCCCTCGATTCTTTTTTGTATTAAGGCCTTTCCATGGCCCTGAATATGACTGTGAAGTCCGTTTTTTAAAATACTGAGTCTGTGGATGGTGAAAAATCGAACAGTGCCGAAAATGAGCGGTTTTTGGATTGAATGCCGCCGGGAGCCTTCCGATGCCAATTTTTCGCCGCAAAAAAAATGTAGTACATAAGCACATGTAGTACGAGCGTTCGTAGACAATTCCGAGCGCCCCAGGATCTCGTTCTGCATGTTGTCGAAACGAAATCGCTATGAAGCGTTACATTGAGGCGCCACAACGTGACAGTTTAAACTCCGCTGAGCGTGGAGATCGCCCTCGGCAGCCCATCAAGAGCGTGACACACCGTGACAAAATTTATCGAACACTGGGTCCCTTTCGTTTGGGCATCCGCAAGTGCTTTGCGCAACATTTTTGCCTCAAAAAAATCGGAACCATGAAGCTTAGAAGGTATATTTGTGTCTACAAAAAAGCCGGGGAAGAAAGGAGTTGTGGTTGAAGCCAGAAAAAAAGTTTCATTGAGATTATCGAACACTGGACCCATGATAGTATTTATCAAAACAACCATGGACACCTTGCTTGACAACATGTTT